>JAOYNN010224096.1:0-10616 GCA_025770095.1 Goniobranchus kuniei
GTGAACATTGTTGGTGTGTGTGGGGGGGGTGGGAGGGTGGCTGGTTCTGTGAAGAAGCATGCTCAATAATGCCCCTATAAGCATCCAGATTGTTAGAAAAAGACCCACTCATGCCGAACCGGAGAGGAGAAATAAGCGAAGAATACCACAGAAGGTATACATCCCAAGGAACTTGGGGACAAATGAGGAACGGATATCAGCTTCCGTGTATCATCAGCAGTCATTGACTTGCATGCAGCAGACTTTAGGTATCATAGAGACTATATTTCCCGGTTCTACACAAACAATTCAACGCATTCAGCTAGCTTAGCTTCAATGCATGACAAGATACAATCAAACGATTCACGGATGTGGAATCTTATGGAATTCCATGAACACTATCTTGAACTTGAAGGGAAACAGTGCAACGTACATTCCTGAACAATGTATCTAAGAAACTGCATCCAGAATTGCTGATCACCAGGTGTGGCTTCCATCCTTGTACTAAGGATTTGTTCAATTTGGAGCTGACAACTGTGACAGGCAGATATCATCTCCAAATGGCCAGGAATCAACACACGACCGTGCAGTAATACTAACACAAGCCAACAAGCAGGTGTCAGGGCAGGTGTTATGAAATACAGGATATCCACACCATCAGGCATCTCAACAAAGCAGAAACCCATAACCTGACACTTGGTGTTGTTGCAGGAAACCAGAAAACACTAATGCCGGAAGTACTGTGCCTGCAACATGTCCATCTCTGGTCTTTCTTGCCACACGACACGTTTCTCTGAACAGAACTGCAACTGAAGATCTGTCATTTTCAAACAGGTACCGGCGACGATGGAGGACACGAGTATGGAGGTTATAACACAAAACGTATCCACATTGCACAACAACAACCCCAGCCAGAAACTGATGTGATGTACAGCCAGACACCATGAAGATAGCAATGGTTGAAGCCCAGAGTCTGACACAGCTCACCGGTCAGGAATGGACAGTATTCACCAGTGACCAGCAGCTGCGCAAAGAACTTATCCACATCACATTTGTTCACAAAGAAGTCTCCATATTTCATCCCAAAACTTGGTGGCACATGCTGATGGGTTTTGTTGGTGATATGTGATACCTAATTGGAGGAAGTGGCATTGAAGACATACTTGGATCAGCATTTGTGGGGGTGCCAAGAATGTTGATAGGGAAAAAATACCCACACAATGTAAGAGCATTGAGACTTCTTGTTGAGGAGTTACTACGATCCATACTCGCCATTATTGGGATGCACATCAAGTCCTAACTCAGACAATGTCTCGTCACCATAAGGACCCAGGCTAAAACCTCAAGACTTTGGTTTGAGTGACGCGTGGACCTAGTGTTCATTATGATGGCCTTCTTCCGGCTAAGAGAGAAGCTGACTGGACTCTTCTTTTTTTTTTATTTTCAGGCCTACATCAAACGGAGCACATTTTCAGGCTGTGCTGTAGCAAGCGGCAAGGAGCCATCTTTCCCGCAGCTGGATCCTGTTCAGTGTGGATGGCAGCTACACCAGTCAACACTAACCCCCCCCCAACACACACACACACACACACACACACACACACACACACCTCTTGGACTTGATGCTCAGCTACCAGCTCCTGATGAAGTATCAAATTGGGCAGTTACAGTTGTAAACTAAAAAAAAACTCGTTATACCGCCAACTTTGGGACATCAGCAATCTTGGTGGTATAACGAATTTGGCGGCATAACGAAAATTGTACTGACACACAATGCAATACATAAAATAGCGCCCCGTGTCATGATGTCAGTGATAGGCTCCCCACCCCCGCTCTTACACACACATACAACAAAAGCATTGCGTTTGGTCTAGTCTAAAGAGATTTTTGTGTTGGTATTGTATGTATTATTTATGTATGTTGTTGGACAGATGAGATCGTATTTCCCTCCATTGTGGTAGGCTATCCCATCGGTACAATGTTGAAGTGGGGATACACGGAAAGATGCGTTTAAATCTGTTTCTAAGTGTATTCCAGGTTTACTAGATCTAAGCTGTGCGTTTATTATTGATGCATGGTGCTAACACTAACAGCTAACAGCATACAATGGCTATGCCGATTCCAATGCAATACATCTATAAGGCCCATTATGTCAACACCCCTACCCCGTCATTACGTGACCTGAGGAATAAGGGGTTAGGCCTTTATGTTATACTCCAGTGGAATAACTAACTAAACTACATGCACATCGAGTATACTCGTCAAGACGTGTTGCATGTCGTCTGGTCCGATGTACTGGAAAGTATGAGGTGATGTCAGAAAAGTTGAATATATTGAAAAGAGTTCATTTTCCCTTCTTGTCAGAATGACAGTAGAGTGCTATTCTGTACCTGTGCCACTTACCACAACACCACATCATGGAATGTAGCCTAGTCCATCATTCGCATAATGGTCTTGTTTTGCTAATGACCCAAATCTGGCAACCACAGCGCATGTGAATTGTAATTGACACAAAATCATACAGTAGGCTGGTAGACCTATCTAGACCTAGATCAGTGATACACAGAGTCTCCAGCAATCTTATGCAGTGTTCTCATGTACAGTATTATACAAGACCATGATCGCATCAGTTGGATGGTTAAAAAGTCATAGTTATAGTCATTAGGGCTACTGGCATTGTAGATCTATCTTTTGGGTTGGCAGTATAAGAATATATTTTACTCTAAGACTATAGGGGCCGTTCCAGATTCACCCTTGGCGGACAGCGGATGGCGGTATAAAACGCATCCCCATTACTTTTGCATTGCAGCCATTTTGTTCAAGGCAAAGTTGGCGGTATGGCGAGGTTGGCAGTATAACGGGGCCGGTACAACGAGGTTTTACTGCAGTAATCACTAGCAAAACCAAAGGTGCAATGTCTAACCTAGAATGTCTATTTGAATACAAGCATAAACCATATACAAATAGTAAACCCTAGCAAACCAAAGGTACAATTTCTAACCTAGACTATTTATTTGAATACAAGCATAAACCATATACAAATAGTAAACCCCAGCAAACCAAAGGTGCAATGTCTAACCTAGAATGTCTATTTGAATACAAGCATAAAACCATATACCAATAGGAACTGTTTTTTGTTGGGGACTTTTGTGTTTGTTTGTTGATTTTTTTGTACCAAACAATTTTGATGCTACACATCTGATATGCAGCCTTCAAACTAGCTCACACACATCTCATTCCTATGCAAAGAAAAGCCCTTCTGTGAGTGGGTACGATTTACCTTGTAAGTTAATGCATTTAATTTCTATCACATTATAAATGTACCCTTAAATCTTTTCAGTTGATCTGACATATCGCAATTAATTATTCAGCAGTGAAACCATGCAAGTCATTATGCCTTACACTGTTATCTTCATATGATCACAGAAGTGAAAGTGTATATTAAAAAGTAGAGCATAAACTTAAAAAAAAACAAAAAAAAACAAAATAAGTTAGAGTGGTTAATACATTACATATATATTTGATATTTATAATCTACACAGCCAGACAGTTCAAATGGCATTTCAATATTATGTTATGATGTTCAGAGTGCAAACAGTGTCGGCTATCTATCAAAAGCTAATACGGAAATAAATGAAGAAAAAAGACAGAAAGCCAGGCAATATTGCTTCAATGAACAGAAGATGGACATTTTAATACATAATTTGAACACTGTACAGTCAAATAATAATGACTGGAATAAGATAATGTAAAAAATAATTGAATAAAGGGAATGTAATTAAAACAGCAGATAATTTTTTTTTCTTCTCAAGATGCTTGATTTTCAGAACAATGCCGCCCAATATAGTGTGTACATCTAATAGTACTAAACAAAACAAGGCCTCTAGATTTCACTTTTTTTTGCTATAAGACCTTTATAGCTTTTAAATGGAAATTAAACAACTTTTGAAATGTACATAAAACTGTTAAAAATAAACATCCCCCCCTCCCCCATAATAATAAGAAATCATGTTCTTATTTGTAACAGTGTAGTTTAAATCCAACATTTTTTATAAAATATTTTTTTGACCAGGCGACATCATTCAAACTATTTGGTGTCATCAAATAAAACTAATAACTTTACCAGGATTCCATATTTCATATGTTGCTCTCCACTTCTCTCATTTAAATTCATGATGGTATGAAAAAGGAGACATTTTTATTTCATTTTATAGGAATAGTCATTCAAAACAATGTGTATATTAATTTTACTCACATATACATACATGTCAACAGACATAACTGAAAACCAATATACCTAAATGCCATGTACCATCAATCCCTCAATCTGATTTTGAACTCTTATTGGCCATGATTTTTTCACCATTTTGCCGTAATTTTTTTTACCTAACCCACATTTGCAGATGATGACTGCACAAATCATATGATGTCTCACAAAAGAAATAAAACATAAACTATTATAGAAAAAATCTCAGCAATAAATGCTGTTTGTGAAAAGTTATCAAGAAAAATGTTCATAAGTAGTTTTTTTGAGGGTTAATAATATAACACATAGGACTACACTCACCACGACCCACGGAATGCCGGATGTCATTTATTAATTCAAAGGGGGTTGATTGCAATGTACAGCCAATTGACAGAATTGCATACAATTTTTTGAGGCGCGTTGGATAAGGCAAACACTTACAAACAGTTTTCCGTTTTCCTCACCCAATGCCCCATTTGATTTCGTTCGCTGCGGACTTTTGCAAATGTTAGCAAATGGCTTTAGGAGGTAGTGCACGGCGAACTTAAGATGGCGACTATCACACTAAGATTTTTTTAGCTCTTTTTCGTTTGTTACCTTTTATTATGCATGCCACCATCTTGGATCGACTAAAGTGGATGGTATCTAACATTGTAATTGGAAGAGATAATTTATTTGATTGACTGGAATTTAAATTGATGTTTATTACTTTTGGTCGTCCAATTGTTGAATATTACTGATCAGCAGGGTGCAATAAAACAGGCGAAAAATGCTTTGGTTGGTGTTTTGTTATAGTTAGTGTTGAAATATTTATTGCTGAAGCTTCGCAATCTAATTTTTTAAAAACGTTCACTGAGAACTTGTTGGCTAGGAAAGAGAGCACTCATGGCAAACTGTTTTCCTCTTTACGGAAAGTGCCCACCTTATCCAATGCACCTCTGGTGTCTCCAATTATTTTTCGTTTACATTTAACATTGATCTCAAACATGATGACGTAAGATGTTCGAGAAGAAATAACCATCCAAATCATATCTTTGAAATGGAACCCAGAGGGAGCACTAAGACAGGGAATGCCAAGAAAAACATGTAGAAGATGTGTGGAAAGAATCTGGAAAGTCATGGTCAGAGCTAGCAATGATGTCCCAAGACAAGTAAAATGGAAAGCTCTTATCTGTGGTCTGAATGCGCTGTAGTGATTTAGTGCTATACAAAAGCTCACATTTTTAATATATTTTTTTTTCAAAGGGGTGAGAGGCAATGATGATGTGCATACATCTATGTATGTTTGTGTTTCAATAACAACAATTAGAAAATAAGTGGCAACATGAACAATACATATAGGTCCAATTAGGTGCTGCTTCAAGAAGGGGAAGGCAAAAGTGACGGAAAATCTACCAAATTCACAACCATAAGTCATTTCATAGATATATGAAATGTTGTCATTAAGGATTTGTTATAAACAATCCTGACATTCTTCACGGTTGTAGATCATAAAATTATGAGTTTGATTTTCCTGCCATTTGATTTATAAAGGTGCTCTTGAAGAAAGTGAAGGTGAAAACTTGAAAATATCACAGTAAGAGATTGAGATGTGAGGATTTAAAGGCATTACTAGAAACCATCTTTACCATACCTATTTAGATTTCCTTCAAATTATGTGATGATCTACCGACTACCACTATACGATCAATTACAAAGATGAGAAGTTTGTTGACCCTGAATGACCTCCAAACACCAGTGGTTCTATTGTGATTATACAGGCATCTTCATCTGTGAAACAAATGGCCAAATTCTAGATCCGGCAGATGTTGATGGAAATTTGCTTAATTACTGAAACCATGATTCAATAAGAAGTGTAAAATTGTTTGTGTTAGTCTTTAAAAAACATTGTGGACAAGATTAATACATATGGAAATGCTTCTTAATGTTTTTTGCATTTTCATTTCAGTTGATATAATAGTATATATATTCATAAAATGGAAAGATGAGTCTTATTGTCTGATTTTGAAAATTTAAAGACTGGAGTACTTGTTTTCTTGAACCTTCTGTTTGGTTCTTAAAGTGAAAACAACTTTCGTCCAGAATGACAAAAATCTCTTTGCAGAATTCACTACATGTAATAAATACTCAAGGGGTTATCATAACAGCATTAGCATTGAAAAACTTCCACATTCACTTCATACATGGAACAAATGAGGCATTGCCGGATCTGACATGAAGAGTGACAATAAGAATATTGTTATCTCTACTGTTTTTGTGCATTTGTAACTAAAACCAGGCATGAAATGAAAAGAAACATACCCATGAAATCATGCTTCCCTTCATCTTTGTAAACATGTAACAGTACATTGTTAGCAGTCTTAATAATACATATTTTGTCCATGTTTAGTGTCAGAGGCATCAATATCGTTTGAAATACATACAACAGTGTATTTATTTATTTTCAGCAGGAAAATATCAGATGTCAATAAAATGCAAACAAATTACAATAAGGAATTCGATACAAATATCATATGAATATGAAATCAGTCTTCATATCTGCTGATAATAATATAAAATATTGATGGACATTAGAATTATTGAGCAATACTTGGAACCAAAAAGCATGATGAACTTAATTCTACAGCATTTTGCCTTTACTTGATGAGATACTTTACTGTAAGCTAAATTCAAATAGACAATGTAACTATAGCTGTGCTTGACAGAGTATTCAAGTTTAAGAGTAACACAGTTGGTTTCTCTATTTATGATTCAATCTCCTCATGCATGCTTAATGTTTTTTTCCTGTCACAAGGGAAGTGTGTTTCATTCTTTTTTCTTCTGTTAATACTGTTTTGTACGCCCAAAAAGGCCTGTTTGTCTTAAGTATTTTTTAAATTGAAAAATAAATTGTGACAATATATGTTGTTCATATAACATATGTACATATATAAAGAGAGAGATAGCTGAAGTCTTAAGTACATTTACCATCTATTTACCATAGTGAGAAGGAAATGCACAAAGAGAAACTTTGGGAGTATTAGCGATAGTCTAGATATGGTTTCTAAGGAATTTCATACATCAGTTGTGAGTCCTGCCATAACTTTTTATTTCAAACTACAAAGACAAATTGTAGTTTGTTTGCTGTGAGCTTTACAGCTTTTAATTGTAGATGAGATGGTACCTGTTATACTGACTTGCTTCATTTATTTTTTTTTTCTAAAAAGAAATAAATGCTGATACACTGCTAATGACAAGAGGTTACTGTAAGCCATTTACCACAGAGGACTGACAAAGTTTAAAAAATTCATCAAGAAAGTGAAAACTTCAAAAGGGATTCACATAGATAAGTATAAATACTGCTAGTGCTTTTTGTAAATTGATAAATTGTTGTATAAATGTTAAACATCAACAAGTGAAGGTGCACTTCTATTCTATTAAAAGAAAGCATCAGTTTTTTTCTATTAATTTCTGAAGGGTTTGGAGGGCATTTTATCACACACAGGTGCAAAAAAATAGCATGCTTGGTTCAGTCTCATGCAAAGGTTTTCTGTGTGAACTGTCAGCTGATGAAATGGGACCCAAAGCTCATGGGTTGTGATATTTAAAATTTATAAATTTGTAGTACTGCAGTAAGGTCTAAATTGTTATCCAGCCTCTAATCCAATTTTGTAAGATGGAATTTTTACTGACTTATCAAAATCATAAATTGAGGCGATTTGAATTTGCAAAAGTCTCTAGATGTAGTGTATTAGATAGACCTTAATATATCTGAAGACTAATAGAAATGATTGTCCCATCTTGTAAATAAATATTGTCTCATCACTACAAAAACAAACATAAAATCTCTTAGCAGTTAAAATATTCCAGTAGTTGCCACTAAAATGAGTACCATTATCAAAACATTCTATTTACAAGAACAATCCTCAAATAGTTAATTACTGACTGCAATCTCATCTCTTTTTTCCTGTATTCATCAACTTAGTCATACCCTACATCAAAATGATCTACCTAAAGCATGTGGCCATTCCTTGGGTAGACATCTCTTCCATTGTGGTCTGGGAAGAACCCTACAATTTCCTTCCTGGGTGGTAGATACATGAATTGTTACTATTCAGTTTTCATGAAAAAGTTATGTGTTTGGAAGACAAAGATTAGTGTCATTAGTAAATGTAAAAAAGGATGGGATCAAATGTGACTATATAACAAAATCATGAAACCTCTGTAGCAAACCTTGAGTTTGGATTACAAGTTTATTAGATTATATTGTGTACTGTGATTATATGACAGTAATTTTCCCATCTTTGTACCCACAATACACTTAAAACCCCAATTTACATACCTTATGTTAAGTTACATGAATATCCGGAATATGTTAAAAGTTAAGGCTTACTCAATAAAACAGCGAAAAAGGACAAAACATACGTTTCAGACAAGTTTCCTTCTTCAGAAATAGAGACAAACAGGACAATATGCAAATAAAATAGATAAAAACAGTACATGATAAGACAAAGGAGTTAGCTGATGGACATGCAATCGGCTCTTTCCTTTTGCTGATGCGTTTGGTCCTGTTTCTCTCTTTTATTGAGTAAGCCTTATCTTTTTATGCACTTCCTCTACATGTTAGATTCTTGATTATAGATCTAGATTCATACTCAATGGTAGCATTTCTGTATTATTGAATATTCAAACTGAATTTTACATCACTCACTACATTAATTCATTCAAAATATGAATCAATTAAGTATGAGATGAATATAAAATATTCCTCACCATCAAAAGTCTTGTAAGGCGACTTTAATATTCATGCAAACTTGGGCTTAGGTTTGTACATTTCTCTTAAATACAGTAGAACCTCTGTAATCTGGAACCTGGTAAATGGGGAAACCCAACGAATCAGGAAAAAATTCCAGAAAGCGTAATTGTTTCTTTACCTTTTTCCTGCTATACGTAAAGCATCCCCAGCAAATCTGGAGGAAGAAGATTCATTTGGCTTGCATTTACCTTCTCCATTTTCCCCTTAAATTTTTTATTCCAATGCTCACATCTCATTCATATAATGAATCAGTGACAAAGACTTAAAGAATTGTTACACCTGCATGAGTGCTAGGCATGATATAGATGGTGACATAAGTTTCAGTTTGCTAAATAATGATAAGCCACACTCGCCAGACAACCCTATGTAGGTGTCACAGCAAGCATCTGGCCATTTTTGGTCGCCCTTTGTAAGAATAGGGTGATGAAATGGTATAGAAGGTATGCATGGACAGGCTTTCAGTTTCCCAATTCACTTGTCAATCACAATCCTAGTGAATAAAAAATCTGTCACTCAATTTGACACAATGTGGTGAGTACATAGGGCAGAGCGAATGAGAGTAGACTCAAGTGGTCAGTTTGCTGTTGTCCCGCTTCAACCTGTCAGTCACAAGGGTGGATTTGCAAGGCTAAGTAATGATCAGTCACACATTTTTGATTATGTGTCTTATTTCTATCCTCCAATCAAGCTTGACTGCGAACGACACCACAGATGAATGCTGTCTTTCAATAGGCTGGTTGTTTTAACCACTTAGTGTATCATCACTAAGATTCCAGTAGGCCTATTATCTATTTCAAGCTCCAATCAAAATGGCCACCAGGAAGAAAACTGATTTAAAGTCTGAATAACAAACTTCAAGTTTTAGATGCTCTTCAAAATGTCTTTTTCAGGAATACCAAACTTAACAAACTTAAAGTCTTAGATGCTCTTCAAAAAGTCTTTTTCAGGAATATCAAACTCTTTTTCAGGACTACCCTTCGGCAGGGATTGCAATGACATGGCAGAGGGCTTAATTACCTCATATTATTCAGGGAAAACCAAAACCCCATGCACCTGGCTAATCGACAAACCCGGCCAAGCAGGAAGACTTTGCAATCCCTTGACAGTTACCCATTATGGAGGTTCCACTGTACAGCAGAAGAACAGACATTAAAATTAAACCTTCTGTCTGAATCTCAACTTTTTCTTATAATTTTCAGGAATGTATTCATCTTTAAAAATGCTGAAGAAGAATGAAAAGAACTGATGCAGCATTGAAAATGTATATTCCCTGGAATCACAGCTATACGTTTGGTCCCTTGTCAGTTGCAGCACATCAATGATATGAATGGCAGACAAAAAAATTCATGGGCCTTCAGATAAAAATTGCAGGCGTAGAGGCAACAACTCTTCCTTTAGCTCAGGAAAATTTGGGCGTCTTTCCTTTCTGCAATAGAAAATTTGTATAAAATACAAGTCAACCATTATTCCATACAGACCTGTAAACAGCCGACACAAAAATTGTCTGAACATTGATGCACGAATCAAGAGCTTCTAGATCTAGAAGAGGTCCATGTCCACGACTTCTAGATACCCTAGATTTCTAGATTAGATCTA
>JAOYNN010224207.1:0-10615 GCA_025770095.1 Goniobranchus kuniei
TATATATTACATGCTCTTATCATCACTATTGGCCACAATTAGAGGACAGGCAGAGAGAAAAAGTGTAGGCTGCATCCAGAAAACACAGCCATGCAAATCATATTCATTTTTGTTCTCTCGAATAGACTGGTGATAACAGTGGCAAAACATGCTAACTTTGTACCATAGGACAATCAGCCTTTGCTATGTTTAACCCATTGAAAGAGATATAAGACTCGATACTTCCATCAGCAAGAAATTAGAGCCTAACCATTGTAACACCACTAATTTGTCACTGATGAGGATTTTGTTTATGTTTAGCACTCTTACTAAAACCATGCAGCTTTTGGATATTTTAATAGATCTGTATGTCATTTCTCAATCATTGCAAAATCAAGTTTATGTTGTTGTTCATCAAGATATAATCTTTTTGTTTAAATAATCTGGAATTCTTTGCTGTGATTGAAATCATTTTTATATCTATTTGTTCGTTTACCTTTTCAATTTTAATTGTTGAATCAAGGACAGGAACTCGTTCTTATTATGCTTAATAAAGTTGATTTGTTTGTTTGTTGTAAATCGATGTCGTACTCGAATATGATTCACAGTGTACTCTGAAGCATCATTATGTTGTGGATGTATTTTTTTTGCGTGTTCAGGCAATCTTTCATGTTATGTTCAAGTTACTTTGGTTTGTTTGTAAGTGCCATCAAATGTTATGTCCACCTGCCGTTTCTTCTGCAGTTGTACTGAAGGGTTTGCTGGCTATGGGCGTGATTCTGATTCATTTGTTAGTTGCCACAAATTACCAAAATCTTTATTAAGATAAAAGGATTCTTTTCTCAGGATGTACAGGAAATAAAATCCCAACAACTTAAGATAGTATTTTCACTTATCTGAGCCTGCATTTGGACACTATCTATTTAGGGCACTGACATAAAAACCTGTTCAATGGTCAGCTGACATGTCATCAACAATTTCCAATTCAAGTGTCGTCTCTCTCTCTCTCTCTCTCTCTCTCTCTCTCTCTCTCTCTCTCTCTCTCTCTCTCTCTCTTACTTACACACAATATACGGCCTACACTTTTCGCATTCCTCACAAACACCCTCAGGCACGTGATGACTGAAAATAATAACAGGCCTGGGTCAATAGTTCTACATAGGCGCTATTGGCCTACATAGGCCTGCCACCCACTGTGTTGTACCATTTTTTTTTTTCATAGTAGCTTGCTCGATAATCAAGTCATAGTGCACCATACAAGTTGAGCTTCGCACACCGCATATTTTTATCTCAGTAGTAGTAATAGATCTATACATGTAGATCTAATTATGAAACCGGGATTCTTTTCATGATTGGCCCAAGCGGAGTTGAGCCGCAGA
Source organism: Goniobranchus kuniei (assembly GCA_025770095.1). Classification (NCBI taxonomy): domain Eukaryota; kingdom Metazoa; phylum Mollusca; class Gastropoda; order Nudibranchia; family Chromodorididae; genus Goniobranchus; species Goniobranchus kuniei. Next base: position 1,359 of record JAOYNN010224207.1, read on the forward strand.
TTCTTGGCCGATAGCAGCACAGCCATTGATCCTAGCCCAAAACCAGCATTGCCACTGATATTTGCGGATCTGTGGAAAACTTTCCACCCTGTTTTAGCAGTTTGTCTGCCTTCATATGTTCGTCTAACCTGTACTTAAGTTTAAGCATGTTTCATGCTCAATATATGACATTCTTGATTCAAGGAATGTAAAGTAAGAGAAATCTGAGGTTTATACCCTAACATCACCAGAATCCAATGTTTGGTCCTTGAGAAAGACACATTTGAAATCAAGAACAATTGCAGTATACAGGTGCCTTCCTCAGCATGACAGATTTGAAAATTTTATTCTGATTAAATTCTGTCTGTTTTTTAATAGAGGTGTTAAAATGAAGATTACAGAATTTGTACCATGAACTCTTTTCTTAAGCTATGGACCTATTTAAAGATGTTTTGGATATGTGAACATTTACAGAGTCCTTTATGGTTGTTTATAAGTTAACTAATGTTCTAGATTTTCTGAATTTTTCTCTTCTTGGTTGTAGGTAAGAGATTAATGTGATTGTATGACCTGAAAGCTACTCCCATTTCTTACAAATTTGAATCATTTAAAATTTCTCCTCATGTCAAATATACTATTATCATTTTTTATTTATGATTACTTACTACAGGGTACACCTCATGCAACATATGACAAATTGACCTTCACAGAAATTCTAGATCCTGAAAGTACCCACTGCTCTCCTTCTTGGAAAGATGGCTTTAAAGTAAGGGAGTGATGTTTATAAAAATTCTAGTAATTGCATTGTTTTAAAGTACATAGATTCTAAATGGTGATAAATATACTCTTTATGTGTTTGTTTACATATCCAGTCTTGTGTGATTATGATTGTTTGATCTGAAGAATATACCACCTGAATACAGAGTAGAGGTACAGAATAAATTCCAAATCCTCATGTCAATTCAGAAAGAGATGTTGGAAGAACTCTATGCAGAAATTCAGCAAATTTTTATTGAGGCAGCTAAAGAACTAATCCACAAAAAAAAAAAAAGCATGTCTGGGTAACAGACAACACACACAAAATCCATTGAGGGGAGAAGAAAGCTAAAAGCTAATGGCTAATATAAAGAAAAATCAAAGGAAATCCATAGGAAGATAAGACAGGACAAGACAACATACAATGCCGAAAAATGTCGTAATATTGAAGAAGCATTCGCCAAGAAGTAAGAGGAATTAGCTTATAAAGAAGTAAAATTGATGATAAAAGAACTCAAACCAAAAACAATAGCAATCTATGACAAAGGAGGCATCACTCTAACAGAGAACAAAGATATCCTCAACAGATGGAAGGAATATTGCCAGGAAATGTATGCGAAAAAAAACACGGAGCGAACAATAAGCATAGACGAAATGACAACAGACCAAAAGGAACCTGAACTACTATTAGAGGAAGTCAGCATTGCAATCCATTCATTAAAAGGGGGGAAAGCTCCAGGATGTGATGATCTTACTGTGGGAATGATTAAAGAAAGTGGAGAAGAAAGTATAAAAGCATACCATGCACTTTGCACCAAAATATGGAAAGATGGAGAATGGCCAAAAGCTTGGCGACAATCATTATACATACTATACCAAAGAAAGGAGACCTCAAGGATTGCATCAACTATAGGACAATTGCTTTAATATGCCATGCCAGCAAAATTCCTCTCAAGATCATCCGAAACAGAATACACAAAAAGATGGAAGAAGAACTAAACCAAATGCAAGCTGGGTTTCGACAAGGGAGAAGTACAAGAGACCACACTCTAAATATGAGAAACATCATTGGAAAATGCAGAGAATTTAATGTTGATTTGTACACCTGTTTCATAGACTACTGGAAGGCGTTCGACTGTGCATTACATGACAAAATGTGGAAAATCATGATTGATAAGGGGTTCCCACACCACTTTATCAAACTTATCAAAAGCTTATACAGAAAACAAGAAGCAGCAGTTAGAGTAGAGGGTGAAAGATCAGAATGGTTTAAAGCAGAACAAGGGGTCTGACAGGGATGCATATTATCACCATATTTATTCAATATATACACTGAGAACATCAAGCTGTGGACAGTTTAACCATAGATGGTCACAATATCCGTGAACTAAGTTATGCGGACGACACTGCGCTCCTTTCTACAAATCCTGAAGGACTGCCAAAACTTATAGAAACAGTTAAAGAACATAGAGAAAGTCAAAACCTCAACCTAAATGCAAAGAAAACAAAAATAATGAAGATGGACAAGGTAAACAGAAACCCTGGCATCCAGATTGGAAACGATGTAATAGAGGTAGTGAATGAATTCAATTACCTAGGAACAATGATTTGTGACTATGGAGACATTTGCCGGAAATCAGAAGAAGATACTCAATGGCCCTCAGCCGCTTGGGACAAATGAAAGCCCTTTGGCATGGAGCAAGCAAACATAGAAGAATTAAGATACTAAGAACTTTCATCTCCCCAAATGCCATATATATGGATGTGAAGCATGGGCCATTAGCACTAGTATTGAAGCAATAATATCTAGCTTTAAACTAAAGTGCTATCATAAAATCCTTTAAATAGCATGGCTTCAAAAAAAAAAATTAAGCAATCCTAGAACTAAACATTGAAAGAAATTGACTCACTACAACAATAAACAGAAGAAAGTGGACCTTCTTTGGCCACTAAAAAGACAACTGAGCCTTGAAAGAACAATAATGGAAGGAAAGATGCCCAGGAAAAGAGGGAGAGGAAGACTGAAGAGAAGATGGAGTGATGATAACCAAGAAAACCTGCACACAGACATTATAACTGCAGGAAAGATGGTGCAAGACAGAGATAAATTCAAGATGGCAGTCATGAAGCCCACATCCTGGAAAGGACACGCCACTGAAGAGATGATTCTTCCAAAAGGAATCAATAATTGCCTAAGTTGAATTGTAAATTTACTTACTAGGAAAATCCATACTTTATTAATATATTGCACAAACATGGGAACGCTATTTATAAGCAATTCATTTTCTGAGTCTCAGCGTCTGCATTGAGAACCATATTCCTTATATTTTTCAGCATTTTCCACGTCGTTCTTACCATCGTCATCTACTGTGTGTTATACACATACAAGAAATATTTGTCAATGTACTGAGAGATAATTACAAATATGGCCTCATGGAACAGGTATGAAGCCTTACGCTTATATTATGGTTTCTTAACTGTTTTTCTTGCAAGCTAATGTATTAAATTTCCATCTTTTGAAAATCCATCAAGCAGTGACCTTTTATCAGTCGTGCATTATTATTTATTCAGCAATATCTTTTGGTCTATAAGACAGATGAAATTTAGGCTTACTCTTTGATAAAAACAAACAATACCTTTCACATGATGTTTTTAAAAAAATGAAAGAAAAAGAAAGACAAAAAAGTGCTTTTCCTTTATCCCGACTTGCCACGGTATTATATCAACAGCTGCAAGATGAATGTTTGTTTAAATTTCAACTAACCTGATAAGAAAACTGACTGAAAAGGCCATAGCCGCTGAGCTGAACAGTACAAATGCATAGATACTGATCACCTATGCTGGTTTCTCTTAAATACCTGAGCTCTCTTGATGACAACCTTCCATTTATAGACCTGACATAGTTTTGCCATGATACATGTTTTCAATACTTCCAGAGAACCTGACATTTAGGTGGTCACCCTTTTTCGTCTGCATTGTGTGTGTGAGAAAATCTCAGGCTAAGAATATACCGCTCTCACCCCAACCCTGCCCTATTGCAAACAGTTCAATTCTGCCTCTTTCTTTTCAGTGACAGTATGAGGTGTTTGTATGTTGATGTGTGAACATGATCAGAGACAGGCCACTTGATCTGTCTTAGATTTTTCATCCTCATAATCCAAACAGGCCACAGCTTCAGTGTTGAAGATTTTTGCTGTGGAGGAATTGTGTAGTTGCTCTTTACTTTTAAGTTCATGAGTGTCACATAGTTGTTTGTTGCTTGAGAGAGACTGTTCCACAATGTGATCGTATTAAAGGGTTGGAGATGGATACCTGCACTAGAGTTGGGGATTCTGAAATTCCTGTGTAAGGATCTCATTTTGGTGTCATTTTTGCAGAGGTCTGCTGTTGTTACAAAGAAGTGAAAATGAGGTCAGAGTGAAGAAATACCCACAACCTCTGGTACTTTTACATGCCACTGACATAATCAGTGAAAATGCATGGTCAGCATGAGCTAAGAGGAGTAGGAGGGTGTTCTCACTCACAGTCAGAGTGTAAGACAGTCAGGTGTTTTTAATTTGTAGTGTTTGTACTAGACTTACAGGTATCATGTGCAGTTGGATAGTACAAACCTGCCTATCATTGGCTGTAATTTTTCTTCTATGGAATTTCACTCTACTGTGCTGTCTTCATCATGAGTGTGAGACAATCTTAGTTACAGTTGGAAGGACTATTGGGTGTCCTTCATTTTTAGTGTTTGTACAAGACTAGTAGTAAAAACTTTCAATCTAAGCACCATTAATTATTTCTTATTCACTTCACTCAGGCGTGGACAGCACTTCCAATTTTCAAGGATAAGTATTGCTACACAGAAATATTCCAACTGCCGTTGTTTCAAGGAGCGCCAAATCAAGACATGCTCAAACAGTTAGCTCGAGAATCTTGCAAAGACTGGATGGAAAGAAACATCAGAAACAAAACAGTATGGAAACAAATAATTAATCCTTATTTCCTTTCATCTTTGAACTACAGCTTAGAGTGATCAATGAAAACATTTAGATTTATACATGGTATGTTGAGCTTCATGCAACAGATAACAATCAAGTACAGTCCAGATATCTCAGCAGCTGCCATTTGACCTGTAAATTAGGTAGCTTAAAAATGAGGTTTTCTTTACTTAAAAGTGCATTGGCAAACATCCTAATGGTTTAACAAATTATTCATTGAGAATTAAAAGGTTATAATATGAGTTATTTGCAGTAATGCACCGAGTTAAAACATGCTCTAAAACTATTGCAAATTCTGGTTTTAAGTCTAGGTACTTATGCTTTTACTTTTTAACATCAGATTCTTTTGGAACCTTAGCTGAATTTATATAACACAGAGTTATTTTCCAATCAGTTTAAGTTTAAAATCGCAGATAGAATTGTTTGAAATCTCACACATTGAAATATTACAAGACCTTTTGAAATTTCCCCCCCCAAAATAATGTTATAAGTATACTATTATTAATCCTCTCAGTCTAAAAAGGGGCTTAAAACTTTTAATAATCATGATTTTCTTGTTTTAGATAAAGCTGTTAGATGGTGCTTCTGTATTCGTCCGTCTTTGTGATGCTAGGAGAGATGATGAACTGATGTATGATGTTCCTTCATCAAAACTTGTAAGTAAAGCATAGACCTATTTTAATGTAATCTACAGTAGCTCTTTTGTACCTCTTTTCTCCCATTGATGGTTGTATTGAGTTGAGTGTTTAACTGGCAAGTGATCTATGAGGGTCATTCGGAAAGTAATGTGAAAATCATCTTAACTTTACATCTTTTTATTGTGACTCACTCAAATGTACACCAAAATACCTCACACTCACAGTATTAGTTTGCTTTTCAACGTACTGGCATTGATGATGAATACATTTTTGTCAACAGTGTGCCAATGAATGTATGCCCTTCCCTAAAGAAAGTTCCATCAGGCTTAAACATCCATTCGTCCACTTTATTCATGAGGGCTTTTTCTGTGTCCAACTTCTAGCCTCCAAGGTGGAATGCCATGTGCAAAAATCAGGCATATCACTGGTGTAGTTTGCTTATAGGAGGCCATACTAACTAACCTTGATGATGAGCCACACACTGACCACCCTCCTTCCTCAATATGATAAAGAAGAACATTTCTATAATACCTTTCGTTGAAACCTCAAAGCACTTTACAACAAAAGTGTACATGTAATATGTAAACATAAGATCTAGATCTAATACTGCCTTCCAACTGACAGAGGTATATCTGGACGATTTATGTTTTCAAGATAAATGGAAAAAAAATGTTGATGATCAGCCTCTTTAAAGTTACCAACTGATTTTACTTTTTGTCAGAATGATGATCAATCATAGTAAGTTGTGCTTAACGATATACTTATTTACCCAAAATAAATGATACCGCATAAAATCGCTGTATCACCGAAACCAAAAGACAGATCAGCACCAAATATGAACAGAGTCAAGCTTGTTCAACTGGAAGTTGGATCATATAACATAAAATGACTCCCTCAGCTTTACCATGAAGAGCCAGTATGCCATTCAGATGCGTTCATTTGCAGTAAAAGCATATCGTCATTCACGATTAATTCGCAAAATATGAATTTATTTGCTAGAGAATAAGATGTTGACAATCTTAACTCAAACAAATTGTCAAATAAGGCAACAATCTTCAGTTGGACATCATTTTTCATCAGTATGGGTCTGTAGAGATCAAAAGTTGTCAGTAAAAGTCTCGACTGATGCCCAATGGATGATGGAAGAACCAAAGACACCTGAAAAGCTTCAAGCAGTTCTTGAGTGAGTTGAAAATTCACCCAAGAAATCCATCAGACAATGGACTAGATTTACAAATTCCACGGGAATCTATGATGCAAAATTTAAACTTAGATCTAGGCTTTCATCAATACAAAATCCAAATGCATCAAAGCCTTAGTGCAAAAATCAGGCTGAGTGATTGGCAATGTATCAATGGCTTATTCCCCTGACCAATCAAAGCTGAAATAAACGACATTTGGAACGTACAGCTTTTTCCCCTTTCAATGAATTTGTATGTAACTTTGCCATACATTTACTGGATAATTTGTCTTTAAGCATACAGGAATTCATTAAAATATTGTCAGTTTTGCAGATTTTATTAACAATTTCGATGGTATCAATTATTTTTGGATCACCCAGTACTTATGTTTGTACCAGATGGATAGAGTTTCTAGAAGTCAAATTTATGAAAACAAAATAGACAACTGGTTTTTGTCAGATACTTCGGTCTGCCATTGGGGGGACAGAATAGTTTTCTGAAATTGATCATTAATTACAAAACCAATAACATCAATACAAACTTATGCACTCTATGTATGGTCAGACACACATAAACCAAACACGTATAAACCAAAATAGCGTTAATCCAAAATAATACAATAGTCCCTTTTTTTTCTCTCTATGCCTTTTTTATGCTGCTCACGGTAAACCAAAATGAATTTCACATGCAATGCGGCTGAACCAAAAACCCAACTCTTAAATACTGTAATGTAATGTGAAGTTAGAGAAACAATGGACAGCCACGGTTTCCCCATTTCATTTGACCAAAACACACACACAAACACAAATTCCATCCTAGTCTATGGGCGAGTCTGTGTAGTGAGTGCTGTGAGGAGAGATGGATGATGGAGGAAGAAAGAGTAATGATGAACAGTGTTGCCTTTACCATGCACTCAGCATTGCATTCTTGGTACCTCTCTTTAGAAATAGATATACCATTATATGTTTAAACCAAAATGATTTCTTCAGTCCCGAACATTTTGGTTTAACAGTGTTCTGCTGTTGCATGAATAGTGTGACATTACTATATGGCATTTATTTTCATTACGATTCAATTTCTATGCCAGAAGGTATGTCTTAAAAAAGATGAGTCTTGAGAAGCTTCTTTAAGACTTCAAAGCAAGCCTCACAGACGGGGGCATGGCATTCCATGTCTGTGTACTAATCTTTCCAAAACTTCTATCTCCAAAACTTTTCAAGTTAGTCTTTGGAGCAGATAATAATTTTGAATTTTGAAACCTAAGTGCACGAGGTGGCTCATGTGGGAAGAGCAGATCCTGAATCCTCTATCTGTTATGAAAACATTGATAAGCTGATAAGGATGGAAAGGCACATAAACATTTGGAAAATGGCTACCATCCCAGAAATTTCATCATGCGGGCTCCTTTAAACATACAACACCAATGATACATGTATATGTACTCATAGCATTCTCACCATATGTGGCAATTATGTCCTTATGAATTTCGGTTTGATTTTTTCCATTTGCTTGAACAAATCTGACTTCTTTGACCACTTTTCAAGGGGGTGCCCATCTTGCTTTTTTTTTTTATCAACATTGGGCATTTAATGACAGTGCTGAGACTTAGTGCAGAGATGGTATGTTCAATAAGTGGTTGTAATGGCCTACACTGTTACAAATTTTTAAAATGGTGATTGGTTGAAAAATTATAACAATTTTCACATTACTCTCCAAATGACCCTCGTATTTTATATCTTAGTCTTAGCAGTGATAAAAATTTTCATAAGGAAAATATGAATAGTACGCATCTTAATTATTAATTGCAAATACCATTAGATAGATGGTATTGTTACTCATGACTTCATTCATCTACTCAGGCTCAGGTGAATGTGGATTACATTCCAAGAGGGTTGGAAGACAAATACTCAAAAGAGAAGGCAGGACGTCCATTGGCAGCTTTGATTCCCCAAGGACGATCAATAGAGCAGTTTTTGGATGGGCTGCAAACTAAATTCAAAAGTGTAAGTTTGATATTTCTGGTTTGAATGATGGTAAAAATGTTACAAAAGTTTAAAAATGTTTATTCTCTCCTTTGCTCTTTTCACCATTTTTTTTCATGACTTTTTAGGAAATCCCGACAATAAAGAAAATTCTGAAATTAGTATCTCATCCCCCCAAAAATGTTGACCTCCTTTTAAAACTTTTGAATACTTTAAATCCATTTGGAAAAAAAACCAACTCATAATCAGGTGGCAATAGTGGAATCAAAAACATTTTCTGAATTATGTCAACGAATGCCAAACTCAATGCTAGATTTTAAACTTTGCATGTAATAGTGTGGATGTGGGGTCATGGTGTTCAACTTGTAGCCATGAGGTTTGTGGCCTGGAGAAGAATAAAATGGTTGTTTCCCTTTGGAAATGGATAAGATAAAGCTCGCTTAACTCAAGAGAAATGGAATATAATACGAAGAACATCTTGGCCAGTGCAGCTTTGACGTCAGGACGCTTATGTTATGCTCGAGATGGCTCGACCCAGGCCCCCTCCAAGTTACAAATCATGATGCAACGCCACCCTCCCAGCGAGCTCTGACGTAGAGGTGCGACAGGTAGACTGCGGGTGTGATAATCATATTATGGCAGTCCCAATTTGAAGCTGCTTTCGCATCATGAAATACTTTATTTCTAATTGTGAGAATCTTATAGGCCTACATGTCATATTGGAGTTTGAGAAAT
>JAOYNN010224318.1:0-16264 GCA_025770095.1 Goniobranchus kuniei
GGCTCTAGGCGCCTTACAAATCCACCTACGAGTACAGTGACTACAAAACAAAAATCTATACATCATATACATCATAACATCAAGGGTTACATGCACTCAAAAGTATAATTCTGCTATCTCACAGTCTAAAAAGATATTTTTTTGAATTGAGTTTAAAATACTGAAAAATACCTAGATTCCGTAATGGGTTTTGGCAAAGAGTTCCAAATCTGAGGAGCTGTAAGAGCAAAAGATCGCTCACCAATTTTCTTATTCATTTTTGGCCTCGTTAGAATTCTATTATCGGAACTGGAACGAAGGTTGCGTCTTAGAGTATATACGTTCAATAGCTCATTTAAATAGGGAGGGGTACATTTTTGAAAAGTTTTAAAAACAGTGGTGCAAATTTTGTGACGAATTCATTTTTTGACTGGCAACCAACGCAATTTTGTTTTAAAAGTGGTACAGCTGAGTTGGATTTACGTTTCACGTGGATAAGACGAGCGACATTGTTTTGCAACGTCTAGAGTCGCATAATGTCGTATTTAGGTGGTTTAAAAGTAAGGAATTACAATAATAGAGTTTCGAGAGCACAAGGGAATTCACAAAGAGCAGTGCAACTTCGAAACTGACATATTTCCGTATCTTTGCAATAATATTTCTTATTTCATAATACATGGTGCACATTGAATTGCTGATTTGTCTGGTCATTGAGAGGTCAGATTCAAAAACCACTCCACGATTTTTTTTACGGAAGATGAGACGTATACTCTGCTGTTTCTGACAAGGATGCTTCTATTTTTAATGGCATGATTCAGATTAGGGGGAGCAGCTATAATACTTATCTACACTATTGATCAAATAAATCTGAAGAGTAATGGTTGTTTTCACGTGGCTTTCTTATTGACCGTCTTTCGCACACGTACATAATTTAATGTGGAAACGCATGTTCTCAGAATTTTTTGAAGATAAAGGACTTGATTTTATTCTGACCCCTGATTGAGGAAAGTTAAATGTTTTGGAGTTTGTGGCCAAAAGATATGACATAACAACTGTGGCGTGATTTTTCGAACAGAATCATCAACATCCTAGCTTATGCTATGATTGTTGGACATGGGGTCTCAAATTTCCTTTGGAACAGTATTCTGTATGAAAGAAAGAACATAAAACGCAAATTATAATATCCCCTCACCCACCTTTTCTTCTCCAAAACAAAATATATTCATTACTGCGAGAATCAAGTTGTTTCTGTAATGGATCCTTATATTCCACCGCTTATTCCGAGACCAAAACATGACAGTAGTATCGGGCAAAGAAACGAGGTCTTGTCATATTTCTCATTGGAATATTTTGCTGTTATTGTAGGTTGAAAAAAAATTATGTTGATAAATTAATACAACTAAGATCTTATTACGTCCGTCTTCTTTATATGTCACATACTACAGTCCGATTTTTTTTTCTTTTGTCCTCACATTTTTTGAGATGTCCGTGTCATTTTTCTCACGCCACTCATTCCAATTCCGCCGCCACAACCATACCCAGGCTCATCATGTCGCATTTCCAGAGCCAGAAGTCCATTGTGATACCTTCTATGACACCAACTACTTAGCCACCTACTAATGACACCATTAGCTTAATCATGGAACCAGACTGATTGAGACATCCACTTAGGTTGCCACCACAACATCCCCCAATTACATTCTCCCATCGTCCCCAACCCTGAAAACTTCAGTACTAATTCACCACAGGACCACAGGCATGGAAGCACATGGGAAACTGGAACTGGGGTCACCATGAGGCCAGAGTTACAGTTTTTTTTTGTTTTTTTTTATTGCATGAAAGATCTTGGTGATGAGGATGGCACAACAATGATGTTATGGAGGTGCATCTGCTTTTGAGACTATTTTGATCATTTAATTTTAGCAACACTCTCAAATTTGCATTTGTAAAAGTGGATGAAACTTGACTGCGTGGTTATAGTATTTTCACAGGGTCCATTCCTTATTAACCTTTGATAACCGAGTCTGATTTCTTCCAGCATTTAATTTTCTTCAAAGTTACGATATTATTAGCTTCTCAGTTTCAATCCTTTCAACCAAAGATGATTGGTTGTACCCCTTTCCTTTTTATCCTCTCAAATTTATTCCAGTCATTCAATTTCTCCCTGTCAATTCCAGTCTGATTCATCCTTACTTAAATCCTTTTGAGCCTAAAAGCATTGATTTATTCCAGCAAAAAATTTCTTCTACTAAGCAAATGAGATAAGTTGACAAAATTAATTCCTGCACAGTCTAATTACCTCTGTTGGAAAAAGCTCCTTTTGAATAAAGGCACAAATCGCAGCGGCTCAAGTGTATTTTCAAAAGATAAAACAAAGTCTGACAATTACACTACAAAAAGGAATAAGAGTGCTTCAGTGTTGCAAGGAACCTTTTTTCTTGATTAGAAATGAAAGAGGACTGCTTGAATAAAGGTAGTTGTGAGGATAAATTGCAAAAAGACCATAGACTGGGGAAGAAATCCAACGTAAATATTTCTGATAAAAAAGAAACTAGAGGTATTTAGAAAACAAATTGCGCAAAGGCAGGTAGCACTTCCTGCCATGTAAAGAGAAGAGAGAAAATGGAACATATGGTCATGATGGGAAAAATAAATGGAATAAGGTCTGAGGACATAAAAAGAAAAATGTTGAATGGGCTGGCATAAAGAAGGGGAATAGAGAATGTTTATAATCTGATAAGAGCAGCCTTTGATTGAGAAGTACAGGGTGTTCGATACCTTTGCCGCCACTTTTTGTCTTTCCCATTTTGGTTATACTATGGAGTGTAATGTTCTTAGGGTATGGCACTCATTCAATGAACCAAAAGGCTGGGCTTTAATTCAGAACTAAGGGCAACTTCTGAAAAGTTCTGTTTCAAATTTTTTTCTGTTCTTATCTTAGTCATGTGATAGATGGGGGATAGCTCAGAGGTGCCATGTGCAGGTTATGTATATAGAGGGACCCTCGGGAGTTGGAAATCATAAGGAGTAGGCTCATTTTCAGAATTAGAGCCTCTTTCTTACATATTACATTCTTCCAGTGCCGTCAGACGTCACATAGAGCCCCAACTGTTGATCACGAACCATCTCTACTCTGCGCTGCTGTCAACACTTCCGTCATGCTGGACATTCTTACTGTCCCAAACTCTCTCATCAGTGTTCTTCTCAGGGTTTCATTGGGGCGGCGTCTTTTTCTTTTGCCTTGTGTTTCCCAAAGCAGGGCCTGTTTTGCGATCTTTGTGTCCTTACCTCTGCACAAGTGGCCCACATATTTCCACCTGTCCTTGATGACTTCTGACACTAGAGGTTGTCCTGATAGTTCCCTTATTTCTTCAGTGGTCTCAAATTCATTCCGTGTGATGGACATGATTTTCTGTAAACATTTGTTCTCAAGAGCCTCTTTAACGTCACATTATTCCAAAACAAGAGACGCTATCATATTTCTTCAGAAGTTTTTTTTATTGAAAGAGGGAAAATTTGTGTGCATGTATTATTTTAAAAATTTTATGCATTAAAAATTATATGAAAATTAATTATAAAGTCAACCTATGCTGGTTCACCCAGCCGACTTGACGCTGTCATGCAGTGCCATTGCTGAGCCAACTAAAAGATCATAGTTAATATGCCGTGCATGCTATATAATATTTACTCTGGAGAAGGTGATGAGGTTTGTTCTCAAGAGTCAATGTTTTTTCCTTAATTTCTTTATTCATCTTATTGTAGCTATATTGTGGGGGTTATTCAGTGTCATAATTTTGTTTTTGCTTATTTGTTTTTAATTTAGATCTAGTTTGCATGGAATTCATATCATTAGTAAGATCTATCCTGGAATACACCTCTATATCATGGAACCCTTTTCTGCAAAAGCATGTAACCCAAATTGAAGGCACACAGACAAGAGCAGCATGCTTTGCCATCAACTTTCATTCCAGAGAGCCTGGTTGCATGACCAAGTCCTCGAAAACATTGAATGGGAGACTTTGGAAACTCGAAGAAAACATGCATGCCTTCACAAATGCACAAAATCATCCATGGAGACTCGCCAGCACTTACAGTTCCATCATACTTTAGACCACATACTATAAGATACTTGACACTTAACCACCACAAATACAAGTATATTTGTCGCACACATGCACAGACACCTATAAAAGCAGCTTCTTCACTCGAACTTTAGTTGAATGGAGTTTTCTCCCAAACCCAATCATTGACAGTGGCCCGCTTAAACATTTCCATTGCAAGCCTAAATGTAAGGTTAGGACTAGTATATGAATTGTGTGCTGTAAATGTGCAATTAGGTGATGTGAAATTGTGATGTATAAGAAATCATTTGCATATCATGGGCAACAGATTGCCTTTTGCATCTTAAAGATCAAGATCAAGATCATATGTAATTGTGTACCTAGAGTGATTATATGATGGGATTGGGTGCTGTAGAAATGAATTGTTTTTTTCTTTCTTATTTTTCTTTTTTTCTTTTTAAAGAAATAATAACATAAATTTTTTGTTTTTGCAGTCCAAGGGCCAATGCTATTCTGGGAAGACGTCAAGACACTGCTGACCATCGGCGATATACAGGTCTGACTGGTGGACTGGGTGATAGAAAGGACAAAAAATTAAATGGAGATCTTGACAACAGCATTCTGGATCTTGGACTTTTCTCAAATCCAAACCCTAGAGCTACCAGTCTACAACCTCCTCCAGAACTCATGTACCAGCCATCGTAAGTAGCAAGCTCATTGTTTGCCAGCCTGAGATCTAACAGTTAATGAAAAAGCTCTCGTCAAAAACCAGTCTTAGACCTACTATTGCTTTTCCATAGAAATGATTATTTTATTTTATACATGAAAACTTTGTTGCATATTGATTTCTTGTAGTTGCAAAAAGTGTGCCTATTTCATAGAGACGTTAGTTTCTCCTTCTTTTTAGTTAGTCTATTACTAAAACAATTTTTAACCACAAACTAAGTGGATGAATTACTGCTATCATGTAATCATTTTGACTCATTTGAATAAAAACTTGACAGTATTATGGTTGCCTTAGTCATATTATGTTCTCTAACTAGGCTTGCATTTGCTTTTTACTTGTTGGGGCTTATATTTCAGTCCATATGTATAAGTTCATGGTAAAGACTGGAAAAATAGATACTATATTGATGCAAGGGAATGCAGGTGACATTTAAGCTTCTAAAGCTGTTCAAATTAAAAGGATAGATTTATTTTTCTTATCTTTTTCTTTTCATACATTATGTCAAGGAATTCCTTTTCAGTTTTAGTTTTATGTTTTGTTTTTCGTTGGGTTTTTACATTTTTTTATTTATATGCAAAAACATTTTGGGTTGTGATATTACAGATATTTTATGCTTATCAGTTTTGAGCATTTATGGTAATCACATTTAGTCATATTTAAACTGTACAAGTTTGAACTCTGAAAGGTCAGAAAGTCATGGTATGTTTACAACCAGAGTAAAAGTACTTTTTTTTTCTGGGACAAATAAATACTGCCTCACAAATACTTAGGCCCTGTGTACTGTTATTAAAACTTTTTGAAAGTAGGCTATCATGTATTGCGTATATTTCTTTGGGATCTCTGAGGATTTTTTATGAATATATTTAACTTTCAGCGCTTAATGCTAATATATTGTTCAAAGTAAACTATAACTAAAAGCTTATTATATATATTGGTACATAATGATGTATCTTATACTGTATTATCTCCCACATTTTAAAATAACCTTAGCCCTAAAATCTCAATGTTGTAAGCTTTTTTTTTCTAAACACTTTGACATTTTTTATGTATGAATTTCATAAGAACATTAAATAATAATCTAGAATACATTTGTACAAGGGAAAGGAACACAAGAAATGCTCTTTCATCTTCATATTGTTTTGATTGCATTATTTAGATGGATTTAACTCATTATGTCCTAATATTAACATTGATTTACTCACGGACTTGTTGGAATTGTTGTGATCCGATCTCTTGACACTTGCAATCTCAGGATGGTTTTAACATCACCAATTGATATTAAGAACAACTTTCTGTGTTATTCATTTTCACCTATAATGAAGTCTAAAGATAAAGGGAGTCATATTCATTCAATCTTGTTTAGAAGTTTGAGCAATGTTTGACATGATAAGCAAAAACATATAATTAAGTTGTGGATTTTTCACTTATTACAAGCAGTGATTATATATGTATCTGAAATTAAGTCAGATTTTTGTCGGTATTTATATACAATTTTGAATATGTGAATCTTCATTTTTTGCCATATCATTTACTATTTAATTTAATTTTATATACAATATATAAAGGGGAAACATAAAGGATCCCGATTTCAGAAAAAACATAAATAAGAATTACTGAGTATAAATATTCCTTTATTAAACCCATCAACCACGTGTACAAGAGCCTATTGTGGATGCAATTTTGAGCAGACACTTCATCCCAATTTTTAAAGTATTGAGAGATGAAAACTCACTGACACCACTATCATTCCTTGCATCTTGTCTCAAGGTAATGCATCTTGATGTCCAGAATGGACTAGGAACCTTTTCAATTGAGAGAGTGGCCGTTGATTGCAGAAAAAATCTTATAACATTTTTAAAATCAGTTTCATCTACTTACAGAAGGATCAAATCAGAATTTGTTATTTCTTCATAATTTAGAAAGTGGTGTTTATCTTTTCTTTTTCTGTCTAGAGAAATAAGAATCCTATCAAACACTTCGGTAGTTGGGTTTTTCTTTAGTTGGATACCAAATCCACTACAACAGATGTTGATTCAAAAAAGAAATAAATGAAGACTGCATTTATAGAGTGCTCTCCTCCATTCTATGAACAGTCTCAAAGTGCTTTACATTACTATATCGCCTATCAGACATACCCCCCCATAGAGTAAATTGAATCACATTCTGCGCAACAATACCAGCCTATTGCTAGGTACTCATTGAAACCTGAGTCAAGTGAAGCAATACAGTACATTTTCTTGCTCAAGGAAAGAAACACAAGGAGTCACTGGCTGGAATGGAACTCGGGACCTCCCGTTCCCAAGCAGATGCCTTAACCATTGAGCTATCTGTTTATTACCAAAGTTTTCAAAAGAGCCCTCGGTATGGAATAAAGGACACAAACATCATGCCAACAGAATGACAACTGACAGACTTTAGAGTGAAATGGCCATTGATATGGAAACTAAATTTTGCTTGGTGACAAGGATGGAAAAAAACCCCGGAAATAAATATTCTATGTGTACACACCAGAGGATAAATTCCTTATCATAGATAACGTATATTAAAGATTGTTATTTTTGAGATCCTCTATGTTTTCCCAGTAATTTTCATTTATGAACATATATTCTTGTTCTCCCTCAACTCTTTTCCAGCTGGTTTCGTTTTTTGCATGCGCCTTTGCTTTGATTTGCTACTTTTGATATAGAATTAAAAGAGAAGAACCCATATTAACAGTAGGCCATTGTCTCTTTATTGACCATATTGATAACATTTAAATATCTACTTTGTGCCCAAAGAGTCCTTCATATTGCAATGAAATATATTCAAATATTTGTTTTGAATATTTATTTTGAACGAGGTAACACTTCATTTAGGCTCGTTTTGATAAGTTTTATGTAAAATTTCTCAAAGTTTTTGTGTCTCTTCTTCTGACACAAAAAACCCCCAAAGAAATTGACGGTGTTATACATAATTTCCTACTTTTATTTGATGGTTGTAGAGAGTATTTTGAAAAGGAGAAAACTATAAGTCACATATTTTGACAGATTTCCTCCATGATGTTTTGAAGGGGCAAAACTTATTGAAGAAGACTGTCAGGATCTTGATCTTTGTGTTAATAATTTATGTGGATGGAGTCTTTCAACAACCTATTTTGTTAAGGGTACTCAAACTCAGCCATAAATTGCTTGTTCTTCAAAGTGTTTGAGGGGACCATCCTCTGGAGCAGCCATTCTTGTTTTGGTTAACCATTTCGTAAACCATAAGGGTCACACTGGAATATAAATACATTAGTTGAATACTTCTTCAATAAACTCCATTAGACTTAGACTCTTAATAAGTATTGTTTCAATGTAGGCTTACAAGCTGCTTGTGCAGAAAAACTCTGTGGTCTTAAAATCCTTTTATTCAAGGTAAAAAAACATGTTACATCTTCACATATCTGCGTCAAAACAGATGCTGAATCAAACCAGCATCATTTGGAAATTAGAATCTTCCCAAATTGTTTTAAGATTGAATATTTGGCTGTAACTTACAAATAGCTGGAAAAGAGTTGAGAATCTTGTTTACTGCATTGTTTGAGTTGTTTATGTCAATTTTGCATTATTTAAATCACATAGAAAATCTCTGCACAAGCATTATTTAGAACTGGTTTTTATTTACGATTAAGAATAAAGATGCTTATTCTGTTTTTCAAGACTGCATTTCGTTGCTTATTTCATCCATGAAATGATTTCCCTGATGTTTGTCATTTGGTATGATTTAAAAATGCACCTGACTGAAGTAGAGATTCAATTTTGTATAATTTGGAGACAAATGTCATTGAATCAAAGTATGTTCCAAGTCATTTATTTTTTGACCAGTTTTGCAAGATTTTTTTGTGTGTGAGGGGATTGGTGGCAGGTAGGTGGGGAGAGGGGGGGGTTATGGCTTGGTTTTTATTAAAAGTTTCATAGATTTTAATAGAGCAATTTCTTTCAGTGCAAGGTCAAGTAAAAATTAGAGATTCTTTGCATAGGACAGAGTTACTTGGTAACAAATCACAGATTGAATGATTGGACCCGACTGGGATTAACAAGGCACATGACTGAGCATGAATTTGAACTACATCACACGATTATTATCATATCATTACATGATGTATATTACATCTGAGGGGGTTCCAAAAATTTTCAACATTAATGGCTTTTGGTGAAGAGGAAATACCAAAAACATGAAAATCTCTTGTACTAGATTTGTCATGAAGACTTCAATTCATAGACGATAGTATTGAAGTATAAATTTTAATGTTTTGGAGATTGCTTGCTTGATTTGCTGGTGAAAATATTTGTGTTTTCTCATGCAGGTGTCTAATTTTTGTAAAACTAATAATATTTGTATGTTGCTAAGAAGAGCTGATTCATTGTTTCAAAATATTACTATAAGCAAATGAGATGATGTCTGACAGTGAACTGGAGTGGAGAGATTTGCTTCAATTGAAAGCTATCATAGAATTGACAAAAAGGCATTGGTTAGAATTCTGGATCTAAGATTTACAATAAATCAAGTGAATTAATCAAATTTCTCAACATCTGGGTTATATTCCTCCATATTATTCATGAAATTTGGACACTATTAATCAAACGGCTTTATGATACAGGACTACTTCTTACATTGCTTAATTTGCATATTATACGGAAGAAAAGAAAAGGATTTCAGCTGGAATTGTTGTAGCATTGAAAAGGAAAACAAATTTATTTTGATTTCTGTCTAACTCGTGTCACTGTTCATGATTCCACATTTTCACACACACAACCTCATTCAAGAGTTCTGTTAGCTTTGATGGACCCATACCCCTAAAGGAAAGAAATTTTTTAGAACAGGAATTAAAAAACACAGCTTAGGAGGTAGGAAGAGGCCTGGTCTGTATGACGTAATGTGCCTAATGCATGGATTCAAGCGGCCACTATTTGAATGCTGTGATGCACAAGCCAAGGAGAAATATCCTTATGCACAAATGCACCTTCAAGTGAGTTTCTTAAATGTGCATTGGCTTTCTTAATCATTGCTATGATCTGCTATTTTTTGCCTTATTTAATCACTGTCTGTGTGAGACTTTACTCCTTTTGGTGTTTGGAACTAAGATTCAGAGAGTACCACTCTTTACTCTGATTGTTATAGATGGTTCACACCTTGATAATGATTGGCATTTCTCACTGAATGGTACATGGAAAAATTCCTTTGATCATAACTTTATACTGGAATTTATTTCACAGTGTGAATAGTATATAATGTCATATGTTTTTTCAATACTTTCCTCTTTTACTAGCTGTTTTACTGTATATGGTAATATCCTTCCTGGCTAATTTATAAAAACTTACTGTATTTGACTATCCCACTTTTCCTAGGATGGAACATCTCTTTTTGCAAACCCCAAACATCAGAAGTACGGAAATATGGAAATACAAATGGCAGATCATGTACAGTGATTAGAAAGCCTTTGCATATTTGGCACTCTAAATATCTTTCCCAAGAGCAGTCTTTGGAACCATTTGATGGAATTTCATAAAAAGTATAACTTGATTAATCTGATAATAATAATAATAATAATAATAATAATAATAATAATAATAATAATAATAATTTTGTACAGAAATGTTTGAGGGTTTGCAAAATATGTTTCATTTCCTTTGTATGCACATTATAAACTCATTTTTTACAATAAAGAAAGCAAAAAATAAACAATTATATTTTCATAATACACTGTCTCAACATTTCTTTCCAAATTTGCTGATCTTGAAATTTACCTCATTATGTATGCTTTCTTTGTTTAAAAGTCAATGAGTTATAATATTACACTGTCTTTTACAAAACGTGTATGTTTCTTACCCTGTAACCTTTTCATAATTTCATTTTCAACCTAGAGATGTCTGCCATTGTTTTATTGAGTCTTTGTTATATTCGATTCAATTTTAAGATTAAATTCACTATTGCATATTGTACATCTCGGACTGCAAAATATGAAGTGAGATTAAAGGTGTATGTAGTTTTCATTAAAAGTTGTCCTGTATGAAGAACAATCACAGAAATTAGAACTTGCCCGTGTATATATCTGATTATCGTTGTTTGTGTCATTTACTGAAATTTGTGAATGAATTTGATTCTAAGAGTGCACTCAAGTGCAAAAGTAAACAGACTCTTTTAGTGCCTCTAGGCACTGATTAAGCCTGGAGAATTTTTTTTTTTTTAATTAAAAAGGGAGATGAGATATTCTTGTAAAAATATAAGGGGAGCTTCTTTGGACCTTCCTGTAGATATCATTTATATTACAAGTTATATAAATACTTTCTTCTACAAATGTTAAATGAATTATTTTAAAAGAAGCAGTATTGTGGTTTAAATGACATTTTCTTTTCAGTCACATTAATCTGTCGGATAACTCATTTTTTTTAGGAGACTAAAAAAAGTTTTATTGATTTTTAGATCTGGAAAAAGAAAATGATACAGTTTTAAAATCTATAATGCTGTCATCTAGAATGGAAAAAGCAATGTTATTTTCATTGTGTTTCCTTCAAAATATTTGTCTTAATATTTACTATGAACAATTAATTTCATTGGATCAGATAAATTCGCCAAAATTTATCAATGATTATTTACGTTAATACTGGGAGTACAGTGTTACTTTTACGGTTTTCCAGCACAAATGCTATAGGTCTTTTCTACTGACTCATTTATAGTGTTTTGATTGTTTCCTTCCAATAATTTTTAATTTTTATAATTTTGATAATAATTTTTACAGGTTTTATATTTGTAGAACAATCCCTGGTTTTGCCAGGGTCTGTCAAGTTCTATTTAAAAAATGCTGGGTTTTTGGGTACATGTGACTTGTTCAGGTAGGCTGTTTCCTACATTCGTACTGCTTAATGCAAAGGAATATTTCCTGATGTCTAGTCTTGCTCTTTGTGGGTAGAGCTTTGCAGACTGAGTTCTCTCTCCTTATCTATTCTTATTTAAGATCTTGATTAAGCCCCCAGTCCATCTTCTTTATGGGAGTGTCAGAAGCTTTACCTGTATGAATCTTCAAAAAGTGTGATAGGTCTTCATGGCAAGTTAATTGCTTTGTTGCCCTCTCAAAGCTCTTTCTACCTTGTCATTTTTAGGGTGCCCATATCAAGGTCACATATTGGATAATGTTGAGCAAGAAATTTAAGATGTCCAAAGTTATAATATGCATTGAAAGCAGCATGCTGTAATATTCGGAGTTGCTCTGTGAGCATTCAGAGCTTATTTTTAAGTTATTAAAGAGATGGCATTGAATCATTTTTTGAGGATAGGATTGAACATTCATTGTGGAGAATTTTTGTATTTTGGATGAGAATATGAAAGCCAAAGAACACTGGTAGAGCTTAACCACTTGGAGCCTTTCACTTTTTTTTTTTTATGGGACACTTGTTTTGGTAATGAAAGAAAAATTGATGCTTATGTTGAAATTTTATAAACTCTTTGTGTTGCTTCTGTTTGTACATTCAGTCATGGACATTTTTGTTTTCTTTCCTGAAATGTATGTAGGGTACATCATTTTTTTCCCTTTTATAGAACTGATTAGATTGCACTTTTTTGTTCTTTGTTTTGTTTTGTTTTGTTTTTTTTATATATACATAATCAGTGTCATCATCGGAATGTCTTTTAATTTTTTCAGGATATGTTGGTTTCTGTTCCTTCCTTTTTCTTCACATTTACACATTGTATTCTTACCATTTTTATGTAAAAGGAGTGTTACTGATGAATTCAAGGTGTTCATTTTCCATGATTTAGGTTATCTCCATATATGGTCGCCGCCACTTAGCATCATGCAGGATAGCATCATGTTTCAGTTAAGGGAACATTAAATGACTGTAAAGATTTTTTCTTATATAAAAGTCACTGGATAGCATCACAGTTTTTTGCTTAGCAGCACTCTCCTTTTGAACAATGAGAAGAATTTTCTTCCAAATTTTGAGAGGTAGATTTAATTGAAACAAGGAACAATCTCTACCAAGTAATTTAATCAATGCATTCGTGATGTGATACTGGTTTATGATGGGTATGCCGCCATGCTGTCTGGTCTTCACTCGCTTATTGGGTATCCACATTCAAATAAAAGGGCAGAGGACTCAAACTGTAAAATTTCATGCAAGAGGGGACAATCAATTCACAGGTCTTGCAAATCAAAGAATGAACCAGACCACAGACCCTGAATCTTATCTCAGCTTATAAAAAAAAAAAAGACATTTATTTAGCACACATTCCACAGTGTAGCCATGCTCATGGCACTTTACAATGATATTTTACTCCCCTGACCAACAGCAACATAGAATATTTAGATCAAGACTTGCAGTCTGTTAGGCGCGAATACATTTTTTCAGACAGAGACAGCACTGTCTTAACGGCCAGGTACTTATTCACACCTGAGTCGATTGAGGTAAGCGATGTAACACGCTGATGACTTGTGGTTTTGAGCATGACCACACGCTAGCAAGGCTCAAACCCATGTGGATGCGCAC
The DNA here is from genome assembly GCA_025770095.1 of Goniobranchus kuniei. Classification (NCBI taxonomy): domain Eukaryota; kingdom Metazoa; phylum Mollusca; class Gastropoda; order Nudibranchia; family Chromodorididae; genus Goniobranchus; species Goniobranchus kuniei. The sequence continues at coordinate 13,269 of JAOYNN010224318.1, forward strand.
GCTTGAACTGACCATGGTGAAATGCCTCTTGACTCTCAACTTGTGACGATATGTGATCACCTTAGCCACTGACGCCCACAATGTAACCAGCGGTTACGAAAGACAAGGCTGGACTAGTAAAAGTGTTTTTATGAGCCTTAAGTTATGTGACTAAACTTAAGCTCTTTAACACAAATGTTAAGTCAGTCCTGCTATATGGATGTGAGATATGGAATGCTTCGCAAACCTGCATGAAGAGGAATGAAGAGGATCCAGGCGTTTATCAAGAAATGCCTCAGGAAATTTCTGAAGATAAAATGGACAGACAAAGTCACAAATAAAGAAGTATGCAGACGTACAAGACAGACTTCTGTGAGGGATGAAATCGGAAAGAGACGGTGGCATTGGATCGGCCACACACTGAGGAAACATGAAAGTAGTATCACAAAGAAAGCACTGGATTGGAACCCTCAGGGCAAGAGATCAAGGGGGAGGCCACGGGGAACTTGGAGAAGAGTCAGAGAAGATGACATATGGAAAAGTGGAAAGACTTGGAATGGTATTAAAAAACTGGCTCAGGTCAGGGAGGGATGGAAAGTGTTTGTTGGTGGTCTATACCCTGGGCCAGGGTGATAAAGCAATGATGATGACTCTTATATGAGCTAGATTCGTTCCACTCTGGGGAGAGCTGGATGGGGGAAGTGATGGCCTAATAAATGCCTGTGTGAGACAGTACCATAGAAAAGGACTCTTGCACAGGAATTTATAACAATGCAGCTGGTAGGCCTATCATTAGTCCAACCGACCTACCTAAAGAATGCTTAATGGTTACAATATTTCTTTACCCTTCCACTGCCTTTTACAAAAACAAACCCTATAAAACAAATAATTCAACACATCTGCTGAAGTCAGTTTATTCCATGATCAGTGGAAGTATAACATATAGCACATTATGACATAGATGTTATTAACACAAAAAATACCTGTCATGGTGGCTCACCTGGACAAATGGATAGCTCCTCATTACAGTTAACGTCATGGTAAAACATTGGTATAGATGCTGTGAGGCTAAGTGGCCACGACTGTATAATGAACTAATATGTCATCAAAATATCTCTCTGCAAGCCTGAACAAAATTTATTGAGCAACGAAAGTTAATTACAAGTAATCGGCTTTGTGATTCATTCATTCTTAATATAAAACATATATTGTGTTCAGTTTGCACGAATTGAAAATATTGTAAAAGTACACCCATTACAATTTTCTCTTGAGATTTATAATTAAGAAACTCTGAACTATGTAGGCACAAATTGATTTTTAGATTAAACCAAGAGTACTATGTAAGAAGAAGTTTACCATAACGTAACCTTCAATTTTTAACATGAAAGGATTCCTTGAACTGTTTTAAAAGTAGGAGATAATAGAACTTATCACCCTGATTCTTTTCTTTTTCTGTTCATAAAGATTCTAGCTTTTTCTTTAAGTTCACGTGTTACTTATGAGTGTATGAAATTTTGATTTCCTCTTGGATTAACAATGCACTGAACTAACTCTTAAAAGAGATTTGATGTTACAAGTTATATTTAACACAGCCTTGGCATTAATAGAAAATGTGCTAAATGTAATTGATCTTTCCCTTAATCTCAAGATGAATTTCTGGATACTAAGAAGCTGCCTCTGAGACTTTCTGTCTTTTTTTTTCTTTTTATAAATGTACTTTTCTATAAATTACAGATGATTCAACAGTGCATTGATAAATTCAGTCCCATAAAAGATCTGTTACCTGCATTTTCTTCATTACTTTAGTCCTGCCATTTGAGGTAAACTTTACTTTTTACCATTAGAATTTGATGAGCTTTTGTGTTTTGTTTTTACATCCAGGACTTTCATCACTGCCAATGCTGTGCCTGCTCTCAACAACTCTGTAGATGAGGCTTACAACTATTTTGCCACTCAAAATCCATTGGATCCAGACTTTAAAGCTGGTGAGTCATATATATCGGATGATTTTTACTTTCAGAGGTACACCAGAAAAGATTAACTTTTTTTCAAGGTCTTGTATTCTCCTTTCTTTTTTTTGTGTCAGCTGACCAAAATAGGACCACCATTTTGGTTACTTTTTTATTTTTCTCTTGGTGTTGATTGGTAGGACTTGAACTTAAACTTGAAGTGTACTGGCTCAGGTCCCTTTGAGTACTCTTTGCCAGACTGTGTCTTGATCTAAATTGTTGGAGATCAGGCTGTGCTGAGGGGTCATGTAGCATGTTTTGATCTTTCCAGTGGCTATCTAATCTGCTTTTGAATGTGTTTGTGTTTGGTGTTTCTGATCACTGTTTCTGGCAGGCTATTCCAGAGACTGGTCACTCTGACTGAAAAGCTGTATTCTCAAATTGGTTCTAGCCCTCTGCGCGAATAATTGCTTGCAGTATCCCCTTTTTCTTCTCCGCTTCGTGTGGTCTTCTCTCCATTTCAAAATGTTGGCGGTATTTTGGTGGTATTTTCCACTCAATAATTTATATACTTCAATCATGTCTCCCCTATGGAGTGGCACTTAATTGTTGGTAGTTAAGTCTTTTCAGTCGCTCTTCGTATGGTAAATTTTTAAACCCTGGTAGTTGTTTTGCAGCATGCCTTTGTACTGCCTCCAGATCTTTTAGTTTGGACACTTTATATGGATGCCATATGGAGCTTGCATAGTCAAGATGTGATCTGGATAAAACTTTTATCGTCTAGATGTTTGGAAACCTTTCTTATCAGCGCCGACATAGATATTGCTTTATTGATCTTCTCCTTGATATGATTATTGAAACTTAGACCATTGTCTGCCAGGACACCTGTGTGTTTTTCTTGTTTCACCTGATCTAGAACATTTCCCAGTATGATGTATTTGAACTATGGGGTCAAAAAATGAAGAAGACAAATACAAAGATTTAAACAAAGAGATAAAGAAAAAATGTAATGAGGCAAAAGAAGAATGGATAAATCAACAATGTCAGGAGATAGAGCAAAACCAAAAG
>JAOYNN010224319.1:0-10612 GCA_025770095.1 Goniobranchus kuniei
CTCTCTCATGTCTCTCTCTCTGTCTCTCTCTCTGTCTCTTTCTCTGTCTCTGTCATAGACCTTGCAAGTCTATACAGGATCTTATGGATTTATAAGTGGCAAAGCGTGTAAGTCGGACCTCTAAAGCCAAACCGTGCATGTCATTTTCAAGGCTTAAAATGACAATGCGTGTATGTCGGCTTGAACAAGTGTCAAATACCTTAGAGTAAAAATGAATGGTTGTCCAGTACAACTGATAATAATAGTTCAAAATACATTGAAATGTTGATGTTTGAGACAAAAATCACCATTAAAATACAGTTTTTTGCTTTTCTTGTAAAATCTGAATTTCAAGAGATACATTGTTTGGCATTTTCACCGACGATAAGCAAGGATACCAATTTTCTTTTCAAGCTTTGAAATCAGATTCAGAGATTCAAGCAAACAAAGCCCTGACCTTAAACATTTTGATCTGGGACCAAAGTACATACAATCAGTCACCACACTGCCTATAACAATCCCAAACCTGGAGATGCTGGCCCATTTATGGGTTGTGTAATTGTTCATTGATTGACTGCTGAGGTTTAAATTACAGCACAAGTGTTTACATGGAGAAGGTGTCACTAGGATGCTCAATAGGCATCGCATGCATACCCATTATACTAAAGGCCACTTCTGGGTCAATTTCCATAAAAGCAACCATACAATTTTTCATTTAAAAGGTCCTCGCTTTAGTCATATATTGCTGCCGTGTGCCCCATCTTGTTACTTATATATAATGTTGCCATGCTTCTCAGGTTGCAAAGTTTGTGTACGTTATATATCAGGTGGGGCAAAAAAAAAACTCACTGTACTTTGGACCTCTATAAATCAGTCACATTTTAATTAATTTCTTTGTACTTTTGCTGAAAAGATCAAGTAAAGCCTAATGAGATTTGAAAAGGACATAAAAATTTATTGACAAACTAAAAAGTTATGAATTTTGTAACAAAACTGCTAAAAATATGCAATATCATCGAAGGCAAAAAGCTACCTGACTATTTGGCTCTCTATCTAAATAATGATTTTATTCTACAAAAAGGCAGGGAAATATCCCACACCGGTATAATAATGCAAAGTCTATCTAGATTCTAAAACAAAAATTAAATTCATTAAGAAAGATGAATGACCACCTAAGTCACTGGATTTGAATCCGATGGATTACTTTGTATGGGATTCGTTTGTTGAAAAAGTGTACAAGAATCAGATATTGTTGTTCACAGGGGCATCCCTGAAACTGAAAATAATGCAGTGCTGGGACTTGATTATAGTGAGGAGGACATGAAAAATTTCTAAATCAATTCTCAGATGTAAACAAAAGCTTAGAAATTGAAATGATGGTCCAACAGAGCATTTAGACAACACACCCTAATAAATGTTTTGAATCTGAAGCAACTTTTACCTTCAATGATATTGTGTATTTTTAGCAGGTTCATGCAAAAATTCAAAACTTTGTAGTTTGTACAGGGATTTTCGTGTCATTTTCAAATCTCATCAAGCTTTACTTGATCTTAATTTCAGCAAAATTACAAAGATATCTATTCACATGCGACCGATTTGCAGAGGTCCAAAGTACAGTGAGTTCTTTTTGCCCCACCCGATATAATGCAAGCACTTCACTCGCTTTAATGAGTATGGATCAATGAGCCTCTGATGATATCCATTTAGGACCTTCATAAAATCAAGAAATAGTGCTATCAACCAGGTGGTATGGAAATTATTTTGCTGTGTAGAAATATGCTAGGGCGTGAGGTTGTCAAGTATTACAACCTAACGAGCTGATGACCTTAAACAAAGAAAAGTAATCACAGGTTGGATTTGCAGACTAAATTAAAGGGAAATTGCACATACAGCCACATTAACTTACACTATGACTATCATCTGTTTTCTTTTTTTCCCATACAAAGCCATTCATCCGTCAATTTAATCAATGAAACCTCTACCGTTATTTTCGGACTATAAGCCGCTCCTTTTTTGTGTGTGCCGTGTACAAGCCAATTACTTGAATTGATTAACCGACCCAGTGGTCTGAATCGTTTGGTCGATCCAAAAACCTCAGCTCGTTGTCAATTTACAATCCTATTATTTTTCTTGAATTTGGCCCTTTTGGTCAAGCTGAATTGGCTTTGAGCCTTACTGCTTTGTTCTGGTTGGGCTTTTTTCAAATCCATTTAAATAAGCCTGATGTTAATAGCGCCTTTCACCTGCCCGTTACTCTACCCTTCCACCCCTGCCTCAAGTATGACATGCACAGTATTGCTGTCTTGAGGGAGGGATGGCATGACATGGCCTTGTGGTGAGGAAGCAGTCATGAACCCTCCTTTCCCACACCTCTTCTTAGTTAGTATAGTGACTACATTTGATTGCAGGCCACATTTTTTATTTCTTTCTGTTCTGCCTTCAATGACAAGTTGAGCCTTTTGTCAAACAATTGCCAACTAAAGGAGTCAGTTTTGCATTGAGTTGGCTGTGGTTGGTGCCTTCCTGAAATTGAGTTGAGATTGATCCTACCAACCTTTCATATATGTGGTCGATTAAGCTCGAGTCCAAGACACCACTTAAACAGTCCACTACTACTTTTTGTCTCATGCTGTTGACATGGCTAATAGTTTGGTGCAGCTATTGCAAGGATTTTTAATACCTTTTGAAGTAATTGTCAGTCAATTGATTCAAGTGTTCACTTAAACAAATTGCTTATGTCTGGAACATAATTGAATAAGAGATGGCACTGTAAAGGAGAATTCATACATAGATACATCAGAATCTATCTTCACAATATCTTCTACTGTTTATTCAAATTATTGTTCATGCCTACCGATATTTTGATTCTTTCTAGTCCTGCGGCTTTTAGTCCAGTGCAGATTCTCAGAGGAAAAAATTGTTTTCCTTTTAAAAATGAGGAGCTGCGGCTTTTAGTCCAGAGCAGTTTAAAGTTTAAAAATTACGGTACTATGAAAGTGCAGTCCTACATTTTTTATACACAGTGAAACATGCTATAAAGACAACCTGTCTCGAATAGAATTACCAAAGGACATGATATTTTAAATGTTTAACATTGAATATGCTAGATCTAATTTAATGGTTCCATTGAGCAAACTTTGGATGTTTCATTCTATTAATTCCGCTCCATATTTTTCATGGAGAGAAATAATACAGAAATCACAGAATTGATCTGAAGAAATCTTCCCTTTCACTTGTTTGGTCAGACATTTTAAACATATTTTTGAGATGTGAACATTTGCAAACATCTTTTCCACATATGAATTAGTTCTTAATTACTTTGGTGCTTGAATAGATGCGGATAGAAACCCTTCCCAGAAATTGGAAGATGGTTGATGCCAATTCAATTCAAAGTTTATTCAATCAATGTGTTTACATCGAAAATTGGTATGTTGCCCATCAGTGTTCAAACCAACTCTCTCTCTCTCTCTCTCTCTCATACACACACACACACACACACATGAAAGCACAGCATTGACATTCGCACGAATACAATATATTATGATATTATGTAGCCACAACAAATATTCATAGCATATACACACAACTCAGCACATACACATTCACTGCATTGTCCACACCTATCCACTCACAGATCCAGATCCAGACACACACCCATTATATGGTAAGCATAATTATCCACACAAAAAGCATAATGATCATGTACTAATGCATATTACATCAATATTATAAAACAATGATACAATAGCCAACATTAGTTTTGTTCTTGCTCTGCTTAGGGGCGGCCGTCTCTTAAATTGTTATAGAGTCTAAAAGCCTGGGGATAAGTACTTTTTAGAAATCTTTTGTTTCCTTTGAGGTGTTATAGGCGACAGCCACTGGGCAAAAATCGGAAAATGCCAGGCCAAAGAAAATGCTCCGTTCTGGAAATGTAGAAGCATTCAGTTAAAGATGAAAATCCTAAGAACATTATTTCTGGCTGCACTTTGTGAATCCTAGGCCATCACACAAAAAGATGAAATGAAGATAAATGATTTTAAATGAATTGCTATAGAAAAATCCTCAATATAAAAAATGGAGAGCTAAAGAATGTAGTCAGATCATAATGAACATCTTGAACATCAAAAGCTGTGCCGTATGTCTTTTTTTAGCCATCTCTCCATTTACATGGCACTGTAGAAAAGCTAGTCCTGGAGGGCTTAATGGCTTAATGAGGGGTAAACAATGAAGAGGATGACCTATAAGGAGTTGGTCAAAAGATGTAACAGAATGAATGGACACCTCAGTGACTGAGTGCGGCAGAACAACACAAGACAGAGATGTAGTTCAGAATGGCAGTATGGGAGGGTACATTAATGAGAGATATGCCTTAATAAGGAAAAAAGAAAAATTGTTGAACATTAAATCTAAATGTTCAGAATTCTTCTCCCACTGATTATAGAAACTAGCATAACTACATGATTCAATGTTACTCCCTTTTTCTTTGATTTTGTAAGGCTGAAGATTGTATCAAATAGGAAGTGCTGGCAACTTACTTTCAATTTTGCTTGTTTCAATTATGCTTTGTACAGGTTTAATTGGTTCGTTAAGAGATGTCGATAATATGATTCTGAGTTCAGATTCACATCATGGTGCTGTTTAGTCCTACATTTCCACACCCCACTCAAGGCAGAGGATGATCTAGTCAGTATAGCAGAGCAAGTGTGCCTGTAAAATGGCTGCATCTCTGTATGCTCCACATGGAGTTGAGAAGATGTTTGGTTGAAAAAGCCCTGTCAGGGAACACTTGTACAACATTTTGTTGATTTTAGTGGGTTTAGGGCTATGCAAAAGTTCCAATTAAAGCTCTAATTATAAGTTTCAAGTTTAACATCTAGTCCACTGGATTGCATTTTACCTGATACTGTATGGTCTTGATTTTTTTTCTTGCATTTGTTTAAAATCAATCCCTTAAATCATTCATGTCGATAAGAAAGTATGATTTTTTCCCTTTTAACAGGTACAGGAGCAAGAAATTTTGGACAGCATTGGGTAAGAATTATTGCATACTGTCGTATAATCCATTGTATTAGGTGTATTTAAAAAATCCTCACCATGATGACTTAAGGAAACAAGCTAGAAAATTGAAATTTACTACTCACATTGCTGTTTGTCTACAAAGTCACTTTGCAGCCTAACAAATTTATGCCATCTTTCTTTGACCCTAAAAGTCTATACATACAATTCTCCAGTATTATTCAGCATTCACCTGAAAGGCCTGATGAGAGAAACTTGTATGCTGGTTATAGAGTGCAAGGAAAAGTGAACGCAAAAATTAAGAAAGAAATTTTATGAGCAAATGTACAACACAGCCTAACAGAAACATCATAAAAGTTTACTTGGAAGATTATTATGTTGTCAAAGTTGACTTATACAATTAATTTTCATTATTTAACTTTATTGGCATCAGTAACTGTAGTGGGTCGTGTCCCCTACACATATTTAATATTGGACTCGTCCATCTTCGTAGAGTAGCCTCCCTTGTTGATAGAGTCATTACTATATAAGTCGAGCGCTTCCGCTGACTAGCCTCTTTTTCCAAATTGCCACCCTCGGAGTCAAGGGTCAAGCAGCACTCCCATGGTCAGTAAAAGGGGGATGACCTAGTGGGATTTTGGCTCTCTTGCACAGTCAGGTTAATAACTGTCTCAATCAATTCAGGTGTGAATGAGTCCCTGGCCATTGGCAGCAAAAGGTAGTGTCAGATTTCTGGTCTGATGTACTTAACTCTTTCCCTACTTGATCTAGTTTCCCGAATTGGTCAAGCCTGGACACATTGACTTCCAGGAAAATATCTCTCACTCAGCCTCTTATCAAAGATAGAATAAAAAATATGTTTCTTACTTGCCTACCCATCAAAATTGTACATCAAAATAAAGTTAATAAAATAAGCAAAACACATGAAAATAGTTTTGGAATAATGTATGCTCAGGGGATAAAATTTTTAGGTAAGTCATCTTCTACAACATTACACCACAAACAAAAAACACTTTTCATACATTTCAATGTGATATCTTCACTCCCTTTTGTTGAAGGATCATAAAATTGTAGAATGTGTAGAAAATGTCGATCTACATCATTACAATCGATCCAAACAGTTTTCAGAATGTTTCATTGATATAACTTCACTAAACATAAAGTTCTGGAAAAAGAAGGGGTGTGGTTGTGGTGTCCGGGTTCATAGTGGACGTAAGCAAATAAACAGTCGCACAAACATTCACTCAGTGCTTGGAGTCAGTCTGTTTACTGTAAAGCATATTTTTAGGCATGACCTGGAAGTAGTCTCAGGTCAAAGTGAATACAAAAACCTGGATAAGTGGGATGAAATATAAAATAGATTGAACAACCGATTTTTCCGGCTCGAAGTTCAGCCATAATGATCTCTGTAGGCCGATTTTCCAGCTCCAAGTAGGGAAAGAGGTAACAGACTGCTCCACTGTGTGCTTGTCAGGGAATTCAGAAGGTATGAGAGTGAAATGGCCTGCCGGGGGAATAAATAACATCAAGTCTGTAGAGTTTTTTTTCTTGTTCGATATACCAACACGTTATCTCGATCTTTCCTTATAATGAGGGAGAAACAAAAAGGCTATTGCCCACTGCTCACAGCCGTCAAATGTTAAGAAGAGGTGTTGAATGACTGACAGTAACGATGCTAATTTGTATGATGATAGTAGTGAGGAAAGTTATGGAGAGGAAGATGTCTTGCCTTGATGCATGGTTGAAGCTCTAGATCTAGTTAAGTAGCGGCAGCTTCTCTAGATGTAGATCTGGCCCTAACGAAGATATCCCATCGTCTAGTGAAAAAGATGCTAGGCCCAATGAAACGCCTGACGCAGGGATGTTACCATAGTGATATACTCCTGGCGGTTAAGGGGTTAAACTGTAAGAATGTACTTCTTATTGATCTGTCTGTTACTGTAAAGGTTGTGATATATCACAAAGCAAGTTAGGCAGGATTATCCATTTGCTCTTGTACCATACATACTCCTTACCTGGTATCTTTACTTTTGCAACAATAACCTTGTATGACATTTGTGTGTTTCTCCATTCCAGGAAAATGTTTAATCGAGGAAGATTTGTTAAAAGAGCATATGATCGAGGGCACTTTTCAATCCTCTGTCAAGCCAACCCCCAAAGGCAAAAAGTGGTATGAGCAAGCCCTGAAAGATGCGGCAGAAGCCAAATTGATGTTCAAACCTAGCGATGACTTGAGAGCTCAAGACAAGACTTTGGGGAGGCAGCGAGCAGAGCTTGATGTGCACATTGCTGACAAAAGATAGTAAGAGATTTATAGTCTTTATAATTAAGGAACTTTTGGATAAGATAGAGAAAACAATGAAGTAAAAATGCCTCTCGATAGATTTAGAAGAAACCCAAGAAAGCAGTCGAAATTTGTCGTTCCACAGTCACGGGTGAACGCACATCTTCACTCATTCGTGCCCTTCACCAAAAGATTATGGAATGATGAGAGAAAGGGCATCAAACAAAATCTGTGTAAATTGCTGAGGAATCTTCACCAAAATTACTGAAGTTTCAGCATAATCCAGGGAGGAGAAGAAGAAGAAGAAAAAGAAGAAGAAGAAAATCCCAATTTCAGCAACTGTGAAAAATACTGATGGATCGAGAGTCCATGACTGGAGAATGTTTAATTTTACATAAAGACAAGTAAGCCCTGTGTCTTCTCCTGTAGGATCTACTGCATCTGCATGAAAGATACAATACACAGGGGAAAAAACTGAAGAGAAGTTGAGAGCAATTTGTGCGATACCTCCCAAATAATGACCATCTGTTTGAATCCTTGCATTGTTATTCATTTCAACTTCAATTGAAATTTTCAATATGCATTGTATTGCCACGTTTGACCACAATCGAAAAACAGAAACTGACTGGACAGATTTAAATTAAATTTAGTCTGTAAGGGTATTTTGCCACGGAGATACATCTGTTGCATAAAAAAGTGCTAGCTTTTTTGCTACTCTTCAGCAAGTAACTTTAAATTTCGATAGAGGCTTTTCATGTACAGATTGCATAGTTTAGTCCAGAGTTTTTGATTAGGCTATTTAAATAAAAAAGATAAAAGATTGCATTTATGTAGCGCTTTCCACTGTTCTAAGAACAACCTCAAAGCGCTTTACAATAGTTTATCCCCTGGCAGGCATACCCCCTAGGAAGTATACATTAAAGTGCAGCACATTCAGCAAACAATACCAACCCTTGCTAGGTTCTCATTTAGCATTTGAGTTGAGCTAAGTTTTATTGCTTAAGGAAAAAAACACAAGTTGTTGCTAAGGGGAATCAAACCCAGGACCTCCCGATCCCAAGACCGACACCTTAACCATTGAGCCATCTATTTTGGAAGTCAAAGACAGTGTTGCCAGATTGACAGATAATACCAAAGGAAATAAAAATCGGTGTGAACTCTGGGTGTTGTTGAAGAAGAAAGCAAATCAAACTCTTTTTATTACTCAAAGTTACATCTCAGCATCTGTTTTCTAGATCTGCCGACCAAGGGCACAACAACCTCCTTTTTTTTTTTTAATCACAGCCTGCATTGTAGCATAGCCTGGATTGTAGACCCTTCTGAGAAGTTGAGTTAGATCTGGATCTCAATCTAAACTGCAATCAATCTGACCCGTGTGATCAGACCATGCATAGTAAATTTACCACATTAGTTTAACAGGTATTCTCAAGTGTTTTATATAATTTCCTCACTGACAAAAGTCAATTGCATAACATTTTTTAATCCATCAAGGAACAGTGGTAAAAGAACAAGAAAATAATGTCTTTAATTACCCCACTTCACACACACATACATATATCATCATCGACATCATCGTCATCATTCGTGACCTGTGGTTGTAGGGGCATTGTGATGGAGGAAGCTGCCGATATTTGTCTCCAGAAATCTGTGACTCAGATCATCCTGAAGAGGAGCGGGTTTATTGTAGCCTTTTTATTCATTGATATTATCCAATTACAGCTTCCCTGTCTTCCCCCTTTTCTTCATCCATCAACTGTACGCCAAAGATCCATGTTGAGATCCATTCATTGCCATAAGGTTGCATTTTTTCCTGCTTTTCAAAACAAAGATGCCATTTACAGTGCAGCAAGCATTTGTCTTGTCCGCACTACAGAAATATTGACAGCCAATTAATCAACATTTTTTAATCTCGGCATGTTTTCCAATTCCAGTATCTTTCCTTCATTATCTTTACTAGTTTCTCTCATGTCGACCTTTTTTTTCGGCTCACTCCTGCTTTATCGACATGCTTCTAAGAGCTACCTGGTGAAGCTCATGAACGTAAAGGGGGGAAATGTCATGCTGACAGTCAACACATGAATTCTTTATTAGTTATTAGTCCAAATACCGGCAAAGCACTGTACCGACACAGCAAGCTTTAGTAGGTCATGCACATACTATATGTAATAGTCAAAGTGCACATCTCACACTGAAGGCATAACGTCCTCACTACCCTTTCTCCCCATCCCCATCCCACTCCATCGCTGGCAAATGTTATGGTCAATTACCTCGCCTTTCCCTTTTCCTCAGCTAGTGATCACATCAGACAGGCTGTAAGCAGGCCATAAACTTACAACTTTCACGTCAAGCCTCAAGCTCAAAGAAGTTATATGATCAAGGAAGCATGAGCAATTTTCGTCATTTCTTTTACCACACACTTACATATATTTGTCAGGTCGATTTGAGCGACTTGTCCTAATTTTGGTCCCAAGACATCATTCAAAAGATGGCTTCGGCTGAAGAAAAAGATATGTACTCATGCTCTTTACGTTTACTTTGGCCTTTTTATATTCCTTGTGAAACGTTGTCTGCATTGAATTAATTCAGCATCAAACATTTTGATGTAGGATAATTTGCTTTATCTGTTTTAAACCTATTACTGTAATCATTTGGCTTGATTTTCCACTAAATATTCATGAGCGCAATACATGTCAATGAATTGTAAAAGGCAATCCCTGGACAACAAAGCCATGGCTGTAGTATGAATATAATCGACTAAATCTACACCTGTTTACAATTTCTGCAAAACCGACTGCAATAACTGATCATGCCACCTTTTTGCATCTATATACTGTCCCTCCTCAACACAACCCTTTCCACCGTTCCTTCCTTTCGAATGTTTTGCATTGGATTCCTGGCCTTGACCGAAAAAATAATTTTTACCTAAACTCAATGCTATCAAATCGCATGTATTTTATCCACTTCATTTGATTATGAAGTCAAAATTAAAGATTTGAGAAAAAAAGTTCATTTTGTAAAGAAATTTCCTTTGGCATGAAGGCTTGATGACCTACTTATCAGGCTGAACCTGATCAGTTTCAAGTCAAGCCTGGCATGAGTGATCACCTTGCAAGACCTTCAAATTTCGCCATACACTTAGAAGTAGATTTGAATGCCAGGGATGAAAATTGAATATCCTACAAATTGCTAGTAAGTATATGGCTTACTACCTATACAAGCGTGCATATAGCAAAGTTTGCACTGGCGTGTAGTGTTCCTTTGCCACTTGCGTTGTTAGCAAGGCACAGCACCTGCCACCACCGCCCCCGCCCCCCCCCCCTTCCCTGTTTGCCC
>JAOYNN010224430.1:0-10612 GCA_025770095.1 Goniobranchus kuniei
AAAACAAAAAACAAAACCAAATCCAAAAGTCCCAACCCCCAAAGATTTAGAAGTGAATAGCAAATCAACGATAATAAGTCAAAACACAAAAGCATAACAAAATCTACCGAGTAACAACGAAAACAACAATAACAGCAACAAACAAACAAAGCAATCTGGACGATGCGCGATCAAAATAGCAAGAAATAACTGACGAGTCTAAAGAAGAAAAAAAATGAAAATAGGAATGATTAATAACGAGGAGAGGAACCACCAGAAAAAGAGAATGCAAGTCTAAGTCCAGGCCCTTTGAAAGTCGTGAAAGTGTGAGGATTCAACACTGACGGGTTTAATTAAGGCCAAACGTTCACAGAGGCAACCATGGTGCCAGCGTACCGGTATCCAAAATCAGTGTTTGTCGGTGGCTTTATCGCACGTGGTAGTGATCAAATGAACGGACCTCAACAAAGAGGATCCATCGAAAGCCTCGCCTAGGCCTTTTTGTCGTCCTTGTTTGAGTGACTCAAAAAGGAGCTTAGTACGTTCTCACCTTGGGGACTCCTCAATTAAGTTTTCAAGGAAACCCTGCAGTCTGTGGGAGTACTTATTGTTGTTCTAAATAGGCCTACATTTTTTATATCATATTATTGATTCAGTCTCAGCGTTTGCCAATGCGGAAATGGATTTCAGAATGACGTGTACTGGACATAACGGTGAGACATAATAATATTAAAACGCAATGGCATGCACTGCATAGATATATAGAGAGACAGACATATATAGATAGATAGACAGGCAGACATAGATAGATAGATAGATAGAAATGAAATAGAGATAGAATGATCGATTGGTTGATGCAGGGAGAAAGAGACAGCGAAAAGGGGTGGGGGTTATTACGATTGTAACGGCCCGGATGGTGCGAGAGGCCAGAAAACTTTAACGGTATGGGTATGGCAACGTGTCCAGGCACTGATCTCCGTTCAAAATCATTCTGTAGTGCGCAGCTGAGAGACGGGGAAAAACGAGGAAGATTGGGGAAATTATGTAAATCTATGAAAATATCAAGGATTGGTACTTCTCTATTTAAGAAGACTCAAGACTGGAAGTTGATAGAAATGTTGTTAGTTTATTTGATATTTTGAGGCTCTTTTCATCTCAGTGACAATGGAAAAAGTAAAGCGAAAGGCAAGTTAAAAGTAAGGGTGGGAACAGAAGTAGGCCTAGTAGAGGAGATTTTTAGATGGGGAAAAGAAGTTGCTAAAGGGAAAAACAGGCATTTAAAAAGAAACAATTAAATGATTCATACGATAGCATATAACTAAAAGGATACACGGAGAGATGATTTACATTTTTTAAAAAAACATTTCTTTTAAAACCATCATTGATAAATTATCAATTGCTATCAAGCCCAATCTGTGTTCCCAATAATAACCCAGGGTTTTCTACCGCCTGTAAAGTACAAAAGTACTCGGTCCATCTAGATAGCAAGTGACGTCGATCGTATTCTTAGGTCATATACAATGTAATAAATTAGGGATAGCTATTGAATGATGCCTACTTCCTTCCCCAAGCAAAGCTTTCCCCTCTACTGACAAAAAAGAGAGCCTGATACAGAAGACAGAAGTGAGAAAAAGCTCTCATTCAACCCTTAGCAGCCTTTTATTGTACGCATGCGGAGTACTGGCAGTAGGCCTTTTCTTTCTGAACTTCAAAGTTGACGACCCCGGCACCGACACAGGGATGTTGAGGGAAATGTAGTCTACTCGATTAATTATGTGAAAAGGTTGATTATCACGATGAAGATGACAACAGTAGGCTAATCATGGGTGTCGTTTGAGATACAGTTTGTACTGAATACCGAATCTCTGCATTTTAAGAAACTTTATCTTTTGTACGATCGGTGTTGGATGGGGGTTGTGTAGGATCGTCGACTTCAACTGAATTAAAACTTTCTTTTGACCTTCTTCAGTTTTACAGATGGCTCCTCTTATGTTTAAGTAACTGATACACATGACCGCAAAGAATGAGGTAGAAAAAGTAACGTTAAAGAGTATATGGGTACAGAATAGTATAAACGAGAAGAATGGAAGCTCGATTCTACTACAAAACGGACAGATCAGGTGAAATGGGTAGATAAACTAGTCTTAAGAGGTACATTTAGCAGCTGAGGAATTTGAAGAACAGAACAGAAGAGAAGGCTAGCAGGATAGTGTAGATGGAGAAGAGTATCAGATGTTATGCAACATGTGATTACTTACAAAATTGAAAGATAACATTTACAAGATGGACTTCCATTCAGCAATGATTGATATAGGATCGGCTAGAGACCATGATTCTAAGTAAACGGCAGGAATGGGAGCCCGAGGGAGCAGCCTTAGAGCGCGAATGGCGTACTAGTGCATTTCAAAATAAATGTGCGCACAGTTCGACATGTAGGCCTATCTCTGAAATCATCTCGTAGATCTTAATGAAACTTGACAAGATGGATAAGATTGTATTGGACCTTAAAAAGTTTTTTTTTCTTCTCCCCTGTGGAGAAGCAGCTGGTTCAAGAATTAGCTGATTAACGAGATATTGAAAAACTATGGTGCTATGTACAATATTTTATTAGTATTGCAATATATTTGGATACAATGATTTCATTTTACGTTTAACATACTGTTTGCGTGCTAAACCTCTGTTTTTCATGAGACGAAAGCATGTCAATTAGCGAAATTCATCAACTTCATTCATGAATTGGAAGCACAAAAGGGAAAAAGATCCTATGTTGTGTTACCGTAAATTTCTTTCTGATGTTAAGGGCAAGAAAAATGAAAGTATTACCAAACATAAAAGGAATTAACGATTGTATAACAAAGATACAAGATCCATAATTCGTATTTCAGATTCATTCGGTTTATTGAAATCTAAGACTGCATGCAGGAGATTCGAGGATTACCTTTGACGCTTAAACGTACACCTTCACGAGACTACATAATATTTCTGTTTTCTCTCACTCGCATGAAAAAAAAGGACACAATTGAGTATGAAACGATATTTGGTCCAAATCCATCCGTCCAACCCCTCCCCGTGCACACTAAACTTCATAAACCAGGACCCTAATCAGACTTCTTTTCTAACTACAAATGGTGGGGTGCTGCAGTCTCGTCCTCACGGTTGAGTTTTACAATTTTATATATTTTACCATTCTTTTCTAACTAGTGGATTAAGAATGGAGTTTTAAGACTACTCACTGGGTCATCTCGACCCGTCTTGCTTGCGGTGGCGAGAGCCAGCACGAAGTTCATGGATACCGATACCAGATAAATATAGGGTAAATCCTAGGCCTCCCTAATGTATGTAGGGAGGCCTAGGCTTGAGCCCTCAATCCCCTAGGCCCCCAATGCACTGGCTACACACCGCGTGTAACCGGCCTGGAAAGTAGGGAGGCCTAGGCGTCACCGTGTCGTTTGTCGCAGAAATCGACATTCTCCGCGTAAAGTTCCTCCTTTTTCAAAATAAAGTTGTGGCACCTATGATAAATATAATATCAGGAAAGTGATCTTATATAAATGTAGCACCAGAAAAGTAATCGTATACAAATGTAATGTAGCATCAGAAAAGTGATCCTTTATAAATGTAGCATCCGGTAAGTGATCATATATATATGTAGTATCAGGAAAGTGATTGTATACAATTGTTAACTTCAGGAAAGTGATCGTGTATAAATATAGCATCAGGAAAGTGATCGTATATGAATGTAGCATCAGAAAAGTGGTCGTATATAAATGTAGAATCAGAAAAGTGGTCGTGTATAATTGAAGCATCAGAAAAGTGGTCATAAATGTAGCATCAGGAAAGTGATCGTATATAAATGTAGCATCAGAAAAGTGATCGTATATAAATGTAGCATATGGAAAGTGATTGTATATAAATGTAGCATCAGGAAAGTAGGGCTGTGCATAATCGAAAGATTTCGCAATCGATTAATAATCGAGTCAATTTAATGCATTGTCAAAGGTCAAATTGGCAAAATATCTCGGGCTTACCATCACCTCAGATCTATTATGGAAGAAACATATTGCATCCATATGTCAAAAAGTGAACAATACGTTGGCATTCCTTAGAAGAAATATCGCTCCATGCTCACATAACATCAAAGCACAGTGTTACAAAACACTTGTAAGACCTGTATTAGAATATTCTGCCACAGTGTGGGATCCTGCGTCAAAGATTCAAATCCAGAATATTGAGATGGTCCAACAGCGCGCTGCTCGATTTGCGATGGGAGATTACAAAACAAACAGCAGCGTGTCAAATCATTTAAAACATCTTAAATGGCGAACACTGGAGGAACGACTTAAGAAAGCAAAGGTCACCATGCTTCACAAAATCATCAACAAAAGTGCTGAAGTTTCAAATGAGAGGATAAAACCTATAATAAATCCCAAAAGGCGCTGCCACAACCATCATTTTTTAGTTTCAGTAGCTGATAGATAAGGCTGTTGATTTTCTGCTTCTTGTCTTGCAGGTGTTTCCATCAAGACATTGATTACTACTTTGCACTTTTCCTCATAAAGATCAGGAAACATACTTCTCATCAATTTAGTACTGCTTGGAAAAGTATACCTTGGGTCCATCACTTTGGTGAAAGCCTGAAGCTTCATCCTCAACAATTGAAAATGGTTGCCTATCCATTGCTTTAATTTCAAGTAAAAGCTGATTCAGGGCTTGCTTTCTTGGTGACTGTGCATCATACATTTTCAGTCTTGCAGCGTTGGTTGCACCATTGGACATTTCTTTGCAGTAGAAGACGAGCTGGCGGCTGCTTGAGTCGATACAGGTAGCTCCAGCTTTGCGTTTCCTTCTGACTCGCTCACCTGAATCGGGTGCTCTGCCCTCAAATGATGACGAAGAGAGCAAGTACTTTTGTAGAACTTGAGTTTTGTGGAAAATCTATTATAAATTGAGCAAGCCCAAAAAAGTGCACAGGATACTTGGTTATAACCACACTACCTAGAAAAGTGAAATTTGGCATAGAGCTCGAAAAATGTCTGAATTTTCATGTGGGACCATTATTTTTATGATTAAAATACATAGTATGTTGTTTGCAAAACTTAAAAAACATATATTTTTACAGTTGTAAGCACATGAACCAGGAAGTAGACCCATGCTTTCCTGGGTCACATCCCAATGGACATAGGCCTAAGCCTACTCTTCAGTAATGAAGTCAAAAATATGTTAAGCCTACAAGAAGGGGCTAGAAATTTAACTAGGCCCTATCTATCAGTCTCTACTGTGGCTCACATTCAAGTGAACTATAAGAATAGCTTTAGTTTAGCCTAGGTGAAAAAACAACAAAGAAACAAACCAACAAAAACAACTAGAAACCCAAAAACAAAACAAAACAAAAAACACAAAAAAACACTCCCTTCACCACACACACACAAACTTAACAAAAACAAAAAACAAAAAAATAAATTTAATGCTGAGCAATTTTAATTGTGATAGGTCTAGCTCTTCATTTTAAATTCTTTCTTCTTCTTCCATTAGCTAGTCTTGATCGATCTGATCTACATATATCTAGTTCTAGATCAGATCTTGAACATTGGCATTACTATTACTAACAAACTGTCTCGACCTCGTAGGGTTGCTCTTACACCAAACAAGGAAAGAAAGAACCAGCAATTCTGGAAAGAACAGACGAAGAGAGCATTTTTGCCAGAGAAGAGGTGCTGTGACTGGAAATTCATTTTACCCCATCCGCTCTCCGTTCGAAGAACGGGATTTCCACGCTTGTATTGTACATGTTACCAAGTCTTCATGTTTTTAAAAGAAATTCCAAAAAATGCTTGCAGAGTTCTTGGGCATGGTGATGGAGAGAAGAAAGATATCACACAATCGTTTTCAAATAAACGAAACAACGATGCAAAGTAAGTTGATGTGAAAACTGCATTCACGCTGTGATGAAGGCCAAACTCACACTGAAAACTGAAGGCCATGACCATACGCCTAATATTCACACGAATGAAACTGCAGCAAATCCTTGCCTTCTATTGCCTTACTCTAGGTCTACATGGGACCATTGAACAGCCGACTTGAAACAGAACGACTGTCTTCCCTGCCATGCCAGTGACCTTAAAACCCCTTAGGCCTACTTAAGTGTGAATAGCAATGCAGCACATCCCCCACCTCCCTCCCTGATTGTGGTATCCTATTTGAGTAATGTTCAGCCTTTGACACTTAGACTTGTCCGAGGCAGGGGAGACAGGTCCTTTCATTTTGTGTCAGTTATCATGGAGTAGGGTTGGTGTTAATGAAATAGTATAGTCGAATGGTATTAATTGATTAGCATTAGTCAATTCGGCGGAAGCGACAATCGAATGAAACAGGACTGCTTTGCTAGAGGAGGTTGCGACAATCAATTTACGCTTACACTCTTCCATTAACACATGTCCATGTGGTAATCAAACTATTCAATTAATATGATTGATTATAAACAGGGCTACTGGAAAGTGATCGTATATAAATGTAGCATCAGGAAAGTGATCATATATAAAAGTAGCATAAGGATAGGGATCGTATATAAATGTAGCATCAGTATAGTGATTGTATATAAAAGTAGCATCTGTATAGTGATTGTATATAAATGTAGCATCAGTATAAAGATTGTATATAAATGTAGCATCAGTATAGTGATTGTATATAAGTGTAGCATCAGTATAATGATTGTATATAAGTGTAGCATCAGTATAGTGATTGTATATAAGTGTAGCATCAGTATAGTGATTGTATATAAATGTAGCATCAGTATAGTGATTGTATATAAATGTAGCATCAGTATAGTGATTGTGTATAAATGTAGCATCAGTATAGTGATTGTATATAAATGTAGCATCAGAAAAGTGGAGGTGGGAGAGACAACAGTCACATTGCTGTGTCCTTCCTCCAGACAAAAACCATCTGTCAACATGCATTGACTTTTTTTTTTCTTCCCATTTTACGTGTCTGTGCATGAATATTTTGTAGTTCAGTGTATTTGATTGGTATTATTTTAGTTCATCTGTCACAGTACAGTTCTCTGACCATTGACTGCATTTTAAATTTCTCGGCGTACATGTGGTTTTTTTAGTTCAGTTTTTCAGAAGTGGCTTGATAATGCAAAGAATTGCACATGAAAATTTCAACATTCAATTAAATGAGCATAAGTCTCAGGCACACCTCTTTTAATGTATTTGAATTCACTATGTTCTCCCTCAATTCTTACAGCCGCAGTTTGGTCCCAGTATAGATTACCTTTAGCATCATCACCATAGTCATGATCATCATCATCATTCTCATAAGATATCCATATATGTAATAAACAGGAATTTCCCTTGTGGATTATAAAATATATTGAATTGAATTAAATAGTTGTTGCGATAGATACTGCAAAAATACAAGTCACAGGTAGTAGGCACGAGAATAATGTCGATGGTGAAATAAAATATCCTCACCGTCCTAAATATATTGTGAGTGGCACTTTTCCACAGGTAAGTGAACAATACAAACGCGATTTGAAGTTACAAGAAGTTTAATGATAAAATATCTTCAACTGTACAATATAGGTTCTCAATAACGATTCTCAAGTGTCTACCTCCACTCTACTGTATTTATAACATTCTACAAGGATTCTCTCGACAAAGAAAATTCTGGAAGATTCTGAATAAAGATTCTACGAAATACTGGCCAAATAAAATGATGTCATGATACTATACTAGAATGTACTGGTCAGGCTGGGGTGAATACAGGCCTTTCCAAATAAGCTAGTCCCTGTCACTCGTCATAGCTTGTACTATACGCTCTCAATACTCATAAGCCTCGCCCACAATTCAGACATTGATTGGATAGTTTACGCCATAAAACGTTACAATAGTGTCAATATGACTATTTTTGGGGGTATGAGCTTCAATTAATCACTACTTCCGATAAATACAATTTCGTCGCTCCCGCTGTGTTGCAATTAAGCAGCATCAACTGTGTTGGATAAGGTAATGTCTCCTTATATTACTGAGTCTATCAGTAATTAGTGTGGACAAAATTGTGTACATTTATTGAATTGTATTATGCTTTAGTTTAGAGTAAAGGCCAAGAACATAGAGGCTTTCAGTTTTCTAATACTATCACTTCTAGATCTATCAGTCAGTGAAAGGAATGAGTCGATTCCTGGTCACACAACTACCTAATTAACCTTACCAATCAATGTATTTGGGTTTTTTCCCCCTACAAAATTCAGTTTTCTTTAGTATTAATCGGAAGGAAAGATCTTTCCTCTGGCTATTAATAGAAAGTTTTTATGTCAGTGCATCGTGTAGGCCCTATTCGAAATTAAGACCCAAAAGAGGAATGCTTATGGTTGATGACTAAAAATGAAGATCATTAGAGATCTAATACAGCATAAGGCCTTCAAGTTGCCTCATATGCCTGTTCAATGGTCTAAAAATGCACCCTCGGAACACTCCTTGAGCTGTTACCATGTCGCTGTCCTACACTACTGGTAGTTTTAGGCATGCTTACACCACTCCCATAGACCTGTAAATTTGAATCATGGGTAGTTTTCATCGGCAAGGATGTGTGAATTTCTTGATTTTCCAGTGGTGACCGTGAGCTATAATTGTCTCAGAGTTCAGAGTGGTGGAGGAAGAGATGTTTTAGTATTAGTATTATAGGGTTGAAACACACTGCAACCATTTTCGATTCTTGTCCTGCTATCGAGAAGTGAGCAAAATGGTTGTTGCACATTTTACTATCGACAAGCCTACCTTTTGTTGCTGCCCTTAAACACCCTCAATACAAAGCATTGTCTGGAGGTTGTCGGGCCAATAATGTTAGTGAGGCTGATGCAGTGTGGTGGCAATATTGAGAGAAAGATATTCCCATGCTTAGGCTTGGCATAAGACAAGTTCACCGGGGTCAAGAGCTGATATCAAGAGAGAAGTGTGTCTTAAATGGTTGCGGTGTGTTTCAAGCCTTATGCTTATTGTTTATGTTAAATGCTGGTTTCCCTTTTCAGCAATTTCTTTTCCTTATCTGAAAACCTGTTCTATTTCTTGTGTTCTTACTCTTACTGTTAACTAGCCTTGAAGCATACATTTTCCATGGGTGTCAAGATAACCTTGTACTGTAGTTAAAACGAGTCTCAAAACACCAAAGAAACAAACTAAAAATGCATTCAAGAAAAAACAAAATGAATAACGCTGCATGATTAAACATGAATATTTTAATGAAATCTTTATGCTCTTTAAGATGGAATAAGAAATTGAAGAAAAAAACCCCAACAAAAATAGATCTAAAAATAACACAACCTTTCTCTATGCTAACAAAAGAGCCAGAAAGAGGAAAAGTAACACTAGGAAGGAAGCAATAAGCAACAATCACGTTTGAGTTGTGTATTGCAAATAAATTAATTATAACTTAACTAGTATAACAGAGAAATGCGTCTGAGAACAATTCAAACTGATGAATTATACAGAGATGAGAGACCCAGTCACTACCCATGATCGTCTTAAAAGGCCAACTAAATGATACACATACTGATAAAGAATGTCAAACTCGCTTTCCTTTCATCAGGCAAAATAAATAAATTTTTATGTGCCAAACCTCTGTCACACAAATCTCACTTATAAAATTTAAAAAAAAAAAAAAAAAAAGGTTTGGTGTAACATATAAACAAACAGACATGGACAATTGTTAGACTACGAACGGTTCCATATAAAGGTGTGCCTACTGAAGCATTTTAACAAACAAACCGATAACTTGCATGATGGCAACATCGAGGATGAAACATCTAATTAATGATTTTGAATTTGATAGTGAAATGAAAATTTAAAATATCATTGGCCCTCACTTTGAGAGTTTTGTTCGATCCTGCCTGTATCAAGTGGAGCTTAACTGAAGACCACAACTTGACTAAAGGACATTTCATAAGACAGTTTCTATATTAATAGTTTTAGAGCATAAGCTACCCTTAAAAAATATAGTTAATCTCCAAAAGCTGTGTGAAGTAGACTACAAATAACTTTAAATAAACGAAAAATCCAACAAAATGTTATGGCACAGCAAAATCCTCTGTAAAACAATTTTTCCATCATCATCTTCATAAGGAAAAAAATTCATGGGCAGCTAATGAATTGATTTTCAATCAAGGTCCCTGGTAGTTGCAGAAGGAAAACAGGCACATGAAAACACAAGCTTACAATTTTATAGTCTTTGCTCCAAGATTCATGCATCTGCCCATCTGGTCCTAGGGGAGAGTCATTCGGTTGTTTTTGTTGTGTTTGAAAAACGACATGGATGTGAATAGATTTGCTGTGCAGTTTTGGGGTGGTTTTTTTTTTTTGACGGGTGACTGAGGCAGCTAATTCACTTTACAATCTGCCGTGCCATTTCCCTCCCCCTTCGCAGTGATTCAGTTATTCCATAACCATATCATTTTCAGTTCACCAAACATTTAATCTGATTAACCATCCATCCACACTATGCATAAAAATATTTTTAAAACCCACAAAATATCCCCAACAAAACAAAACAGGAAAGAACTGACTATAGGCCAAGTAAAAGAAGTGATTCTTGAGTACATCGAAGGAATGTGGGATGTCTAAATACATGTAATATA
>JAOYNN010224541.1:0-10612 GCA_025770095.1 Goniobranchus kuniei
AGAAGAAGAAGAAGAAGAAGAAGAAGAAGAAGAAGAAGAAGAAGAAGAAGAAGAAGAAGAAGAAGAAAGTGATGATGGTGATGATGATGAGGATGAAGCTGTTTTCTGACATTTGGAGCATACAGCATATTATGTGCGAATACGTTGACTTTTATTGCGCATGTACAGCCATCCTTTCGCAACATTCAGCACAAAACAAAAGACAAAAACAAAAACCACAACAAGCAAAATAAGCACAATGAAAAATTACAAAGTCAATGTATCCACAGTACAGTACGCGGCGTGTTGATTTCAGAGGACGAAGTTCCATTTAAATTCAAAATACGTCGTGACATTTACCAGGGATAGTTATAATTATTGATAAACAGTAAAACAACACTGTTAACATTTTTTCGTAGACAGAAGAGGCATAGCCTTGTGAAAGACAAAAACTATTGTTAGCCCTTTTGGTTTTGCTTGCTATGCATTCCATTTTTATACAAGTTTGTCGATCGTAGTATTGCTAATAAAAATAAAAGGCTAGCTTTGTGAAGTTTTTTGTTTTGTTTTGTTTTGTTCTATAGTACTTCCATTCCAGGATTTTTTAAGCATGTTTTGTAAGTTGTTTGCTTTTTACTGCGTAGCAAGTTCGTTTTGGGGAAATTGTTTGTTGTTCGTTTGTCTGGTGAATTTTTGTGCGTGAGAATATCAAGACTGTTCAACTAAACCGTTACAGATTATTGTTAGATCAGAAATTCATTTGCACGTTTCGAGATGTGTTCATACATTGTCGTATCTTTTCCACGCAGGATGCATTCGTCTAGTCTGGTAGTATATTTTTAGAGCCGTCCATTCCCCACTCTGGTTTCGGATTCGATGGGAATCAGGGTGGTTAGCGTTTGAGCAAATCATCCCCTTCTAGACCATCATCTCGCAAATGGCAGGCTTTTTGCTTGTTGGCTGGGTCAGGTGGTTGGCTGTGTGACAGGAGTCTTAAAACCACTTGTATTTCAACAAGCTGATAATTTGTTTTCAATTTCATTATACCTTACCTTAGACCTTAGCCCGTCCTGTGCTTGAGGCACATTGGTCCGTCAGGAACCTCCTCTTCTGACGGGTGCCAGTTGCAGATGTCTCGATACTTGATCTTTCCATGTTAACTTTTGGCATCCCCTATTTCTCTTTCCCACCGGTTGCCATTCCACAACTTTCTTTACAAACCTCTCTTCTCTCATTCTCGCAACATGTCCAAACCATCTCAACTTCCTGTCAGTGACAATTTCTATAATTTCCCTTTCGTTTGTTCTTCTCATAATGCCTCATTTCTTATCCTATCCTGCCATTTAATTCCTGATATTTGTCTAAGGCATCTCCTATGGAAGAAATTTAACTAGTTTATTTCGGCTGAATACAGCTTCCACGTCTCCTACGCATAGCTTTCACTGTGCAGTGGCCCAAAAAATGCAGTAATAATTTCTTGCAGAAGTGTAGTTTATTTTACTTGGTTTTTTTCGGGTCATGACATTTGCCTTTCCCATAATTTGTGTTTTCTCAAAGCAACTAGTCTTAAACGAGATAAAACACTCGGCAGAAATCTCAGATGAAAAGAAGACGAAATTTACCTTTCATCTGTCTGAGAAATTAAGTTTGTTTTTCCTGTGGGGTTTTATTTCTCTTTTCTGTATGATGTTGGGTTTTGTTTTGTTTTTGGTTTGGTTTGCTTTGGTTTGGTTTGGTTTCGGGGTTGTTGTTTGTTTTGTTTTTTGTTCATTTGCTTTTTATTGTTGTGTTGACATGTTTCGTTGGATTTGTTGTTTGTTTGTTTGTTTACTTGCCTTTGGTTGTTGTTGTTTTTTTTAGCTTTATTAACTATCCATTCATTCGTCACATCAAAATCAAGGGTCATTTTTATCAGAGTGAGACAAATGAAGGAGAGAAATTTCTACACGTTATTGTATTACCAGAAGGGGTGATTAACCCCCTCCCCCGCCCTCCGCCGTTCTAAATAGAAAAAAAAGCAAAATCTCGTTTCTTCTTTTCATTAGACATTTACTCAAACTGCACAAAGGATTATGTTTGTACTATAATAAGGAAGAAATTGATGTCATCTGAACTCAAACTGATAGCTGAAAATGTTTTGCAATCTTAAAACCCCATTATGTTGCAATATCCTGACTCACGCGCAGTTTATCTTATACCTCAATTCTTTATCAAGCTCTTAGCCATACATTTTATAATCTTCAATCTATGGCGTACTTCAAACGAAATGAAAGGCGGCAATGAAATTGATGCGCGACACTAAAATGAGGGAAAATGATAATCAAAGGAAAATTATTTTTGTTTGGTATTCATTGTAGGTATCCTCTCTGGGTTGCTGCCGAAGACTAGTGTGATTAAGTTTGACTGACATAACGTTCATAATGCCAGCTAACTACTGTATGTTTATAATGCTACTTTAAGACTAGTAGCACTTCCATCTATTTTAATGAAATGCCTTGAAAAAAATTGTATTGAAAACCCTTATGAATTGTTGTGAACAAAATTTGGATCCACTCCAATTCGCTTATAAATCTAAAAGGGGAGTTGAAGATGTTATTATCTACTTTATAGATAATCTGTACAACCATCTTGATACCCCCAAAAGCTATCTCAGAGCTCTCTTCATTGACTTTTCGAGCGCCTTTAACACCATACAGCCGCACATTTTAATTCCAAAACTGCTAGACATGGGCCATAACAAAGATATTGTTCTTTGGATTTTAGATGTTTTGACCAAAAGACTTCAATTTGTAAGAATAAA
The DNA here is from genome assembly GCA_025770095.1 of Goniobranchus kuniei. Lineage (NCBI taxonomy): Eukaryota > Metazoa > Mollusca > Gastropoda > Nudibranchia > Chromodorididae > Goniobranchus > Goniobranchus kuniei. Next base: position 2,780 of record JAOYNN010224541.1, read on the forward strand.
ATCAGAACACAAAGTTTTTTGAATCTTGTACGATAACAGTATATACTGGAGCGCCTCAAGGTACTGTACTTGCACCACTTCTCTTTTTGATCTATACTAATGACTGTAAAACTCTTCTCAGAAACGCTCCAATCTTAACATGTGCAGATGACTCATCAATAAAATCAAAGGTCCTATTCGTTTGGATGTTGTTTTAACTAACAACAATAAACAAATAAACCGGTTCGTGAGATGGTGTGAGAATAATTATTTGTCAATTAAATATGAGAAAGACAAAGGAGAGGATTTTTTTCTTTAGAACAAAAGATAACAAGCATTATGATATCAATATAAATGACGAAAAGGTAGAGAGAGTTAAACGATATAAATATATTGGCGTCATGTTTGACGAGAAGCTAGAATGGAACCAACAATGAAATATAATGATGAAAAATTATGAACAAGCGAATGAATTTCATGAGGACACTTTACGAATTTAAGAAAGGTTAAACTTTTATCAAACTTTTTTTTTATCAAACTTGCATGAAGAGTGTTCTGACTTTCTGTTTAACAGTTTGTGGAGGCAATACAAGAGCCACAGAAAAGAAGAAAATTTATAGAATCCTAAAATTTTCAGAGAAATTGATGAATTTTGAAATTTGGCACGATTTTGAAAATGTGCATATTAAGCAGTGTAAAACCAAATTCAAAAGTGTACTCAACGATAAATCCCACCCCACTGTTCACACAAATTAAAATAAGCCAAAGAAATGAGCGTCTGATTCATTTTAGGTCTCGAACTGAGAGATACTCTAGGTCTTTTTTACCGTCAGCTGTAAGAATTATTAACGAATCATATGCATTTTTAATCTTACTACGCATTTTTAATCTTACTATACATGTATATTTAAATTTAAGATGAGGTATTCCCCCATTGGTGCGCATGCATACTATCATAATCACTCTATCCTTCTGTATCATCGAAGGATATTTTGTTTTACTACTACACTATTTTTAGTACTGTATATTTTACTACTGTATTTTTTAATACACAAATGTTTTTTTTTATCTATTTTTAACGAGCCTGTGATGTACAATGATAGTTTCCATTTTTAATGGATTAATAAAGTTCTTTGAAATTAAATTGAATTGAATAAATTTTAAATTTCCTCAAAGTATCTCTGTTTGTCTTAACCAGGTTCCATGTCTTAACATGAATAGATAGAGCCAACGGTGAGAACAGAGATGGGTGAGGCTTATTGATTTCAGATTTATAATGTTATTTCCACCACTGAAATTTGTTAAAGGTTAATCAAATCCAGAAAAGGCTTTGGTGCTCTGCACAAATTAATTTGGATATCATGGAAATTTGCATTTAAAACAAAAATGAAAACATTCAAAGCCACAGTTTTGTCTACACTTTTATATGAATCTGAATCATGGAAAGCCAACAAAACCATTTGCATCAAGGTGGATGTTTCTCAGACCAAATGTCTGCGAAATTTCTAGAAATGTTTTACCCCAACAAAATTTTTAACGAGGACCTCCTAAAACAAACAGCAGTGGTATTTTTATAAGGTATGATTAAATTGAGAAGATGGGAGTGGAATTAGCATATCAGCCACATGTCAGATACAGCAGTACCTAAGAAAACCTTCAGGTGGACTCTCTAAGGGAACTGAAAAAGAGGACTCCCCATGGAGACATGATCAAGAACCGTGGTGAGAGAGATGAAGGAATGGAGTTGAACTTGGGGAAATGTAAACAAGCTTGCCCAAGATAAAGATCCCCATTGTCAACCTTATGATTAAGTTAGTAAGTAATGTTAATGTTGATTACTCTAAATTTGTTGCTCGTAAGAACCACTATGTCACAATTCGTCTAGTTTATTCTCTCATGGAATATTTGATAGCTATCAATACTAAATGTTCTCTTAGGTAGATAGATAATATTTCAAGAGTGTAAATATTCAACCTTTGCAGATAGAATTCCTCTCTATCTCTTGGAACTTTGGCCTTAAGAAAGAGCCGTTCACCTCTTACTGAATTGCATCTGCTGTTGACGAAAGGCCAATTCACAAATTAATACAAACCCGACTAATTCCATCGGAATCGATACTATCAATGACAGCCGTAAAACCCTTAGAGTATGAGGAAATTCGATAAATTAAAAAAACGAACTGCGAAAAAATGGAATAGTAACTATTTTGTTATCTTTTTTAAACAAAGCTATGCGACAGTGGTTTATTTTCCTTCATCCAAAGTCATAATAAAAAGAAAGAAAAAGAAGAAGAAAGAGATCGAATAGGAACGGATGAATAATGACAAAACACAGTCGTAAAAGTCAAACTGGGTGCGGGCAAGAATGTAAATGTCAAAGGCTAGTGAGAAAAATCTTTTTCTGCAATTGAGTAATATTGGCCACCACTTCCGGTTGATGGCAGGATCTGTTGTTGTCAATCTTTTTGATTGCCACGCCATGGAGACAAGAGTGATGGGAATCAACCGAGACGTGAAATTGACAACAAGGCAGACGATAGAAGACACACGTGGCGTCTATCTGCTTATTAAGGAAATGCACGAGGAAGGAGATGCATGGTATGAAGGAGATGGCATATGGAAAGAGAGAAGAGATGCATTGAACGAAAAGAGAGATGAATAGAAGGAAAGAAGATGCATGGGAGGAAGGAAATGTATGGAAGAAAGAAACAAATGCATGGAAAAAGGAAAATGCAGGAAAGAATCAAAATGCATGGATGAAAGAAAAATGCATAATAGGAGAAAAATTCATGGAAGGTTGAAGGTTTTTAACCAATCAAGTTAGATGTTGTTTTGACTTCAATCTTTGCAAATGTTGGTTGGGTCAAGCTTTAAAGTGGCATAATTCAAAGAGCGCATTCATGTATGCAAATGTTATTTATTATTATTATAATAAAGAAGAGGCAGATCAATGACAGGTGTTTGCCACCGAAAGGGCATTGCATGACTCAAGGATTCACTGCGGACAAGGCCTGTTTTACGGTAATAATATTAAATAATTAGAGAACGTTTGGCAAAATATGAAAGACCATATTTGTTGTGCTTGATGATGCGCAGATAATTCTGTGGGTAAGATGTACATTTTGCTAAATGTAATATTCATTATTTAATTGCTATATCAACAGTTCGATGGTAATACGGACCAAAAGGACGTCATTAACTTTCTCCTTTGCTGCTTTTGTTGCTTTTGTTGTTGGTGTTTTTGTTTTTACGGCGATGTTGGGGGGGGGGGGGGTTGCATAAATGCTTTGCATTTTACAATCTAATCATGTGCAATTAAAATCCTATGAGCTAATTTTAACACTACAAGTTCGCATCTGGAAAGCGTGTAACGAAGAAGACTATTATAGTTTGGCATTCACCATGACGGTACGGGTCTATTTCAGATTATTCTATGTTTTAAATTGCTTTTCATTACTTTAAAATCTTTGGAGAGGACCGACTGCGTCGGATATGGTGCTCAGAATGGTACAATAAGTACAGTGGAGTCCACTAATAACGACAACGGTAATAACGAGAACTTGGGAATAACGAGACATTTTTCACTCCCCGTTTTTTATCCTTCTTACTCTTTAGAATAAATGATTGGGTTTAACGAGAACTCGTGGATCACCATCTCGGTAATAACGAGAGATTTTTTTTCCTTCCAGGTCTAAAACTTTCTCGATACTCACCCCACCCCTACCCCGTAGTTTATTTACTGCCGGTAGAGCACATCTGGGGTCCTTCTCCACCCTTCCCCCCTTTCATCTTCGTCTGATTCGAGTGTGCACGGTGCCATTGGCGTTTTCAGGCCGCGCATAGTAATGGGCCTATAATGCCTGTTACAAGACAGATTATTTCTTTTATTTCTCCTGGTAAATTCGTCATTCGGTAATAACGAGAACTCGGCAATAGCGAGAACATGTGCCTTGTCCGCGCGTTCTCGCTTTACCAGAGTTTCACTGTAGTGTGTTGGGCTCGCAAACGAGAGGTCGTGGGTTTGAATCCCGGTAACGGCATTGTTATTTAACCCTTGGGCAATGATATGAACATTATGTCTAATAGCCTCCATTTCGCGGCCCTGTTCGTACGGCTGAAGCTCGGTTTTCGGTTAAAAGGCAAATGACACATTTCTCTCTGGGATAAATATAGTGGCATTTTATATATATAAAACAAAAGTTCTTTCACACGTTTATTAAGCATCTATTTACAAGAATGTTTCCTTCTCAAATAAACTACATAACAAGGAAACCTCGTTTCCAAGTGAAGATTTTGATACTAGACATAACATTATTGCTTCAAAAAGTACGACCAGAACCAGCAGTTAACGGACGTCACTGAAAATTTTATTCTTACAAACATAATAAAGAGAAAATAACAAATCATTTAGCTGATATTATTAATTTATTTGGAAGTGATACACAACTTAATACTTAGTGTGATCACCATGTACCCTCCTCATATTGTTGATTTGTCTTAGCATAGAACTAGTTAAAAACAACGCAAACAGTCCATCTATATGGTCCCAAATGTCATTTAAAACGTTTTGAATTCATGGTAATTTGTGGAGTTCTTTTTTCATGTATGACCACACATTTTTGATTGTGTTCAAGCCTAGGATACTGCTGTCCAAAACAAAGTTTCAATGTTTGAATTTTCAAGAAAATTCCCGAATTACAAGAGCATGATGAGGTGGTGCTTCATCATGCATCCATATGGTGGTTTGATGTTGGGTGACAAATATAACATGGTTGGTGAGGATGTCATCTGTGTACGTTATACCAGTCATTCTGCCATTAATTCTGACGAATGGCGTTTTCTGTCTCTTCATAATCCCATCCCACACCATAACCAAGATTAACCTGTTCTTGAATCATAGGGAGAAAACGTTCATCAGCTTTTCTGTAGCACACCCCTCCTCTGTGTTTTTTTAAATTTTTTATCAATTTTGATCAAAGCTTCGTTGGTAAACAATATACTGTTCCAGGCATTACGATTCTAACGAACGCGCTGCCTTGTCCACCGAACACGGTCAAGCTTTTGATCCTCTGTGAGGTGAGGGTTGACCACAAGTTTTCTAGCTTTGACTGTTTTGTTTTCAGATGATTTTTCAACAAACGGCCTTTTCAATGAATGCGTGCCTGGCAGTGCGCAGTGGTGTGTACGAGTTTTAGCAATCATCTATAAATAAATGTATTCACTATTCATTCAATCAGTTCTGAGTTTTGACGCAATTTTTTACTCAAGTTTGCGAGCGTGATTTTTGGAACCGATGCTTTGAAACGCTGTTTATATTTAATCTAATGCACATAGCAAAACCCCAGTAGTACCATGCAAAATAACACATAATTCATTCTATTTCTAGGCATATAAAATTAACAGAAAAAAATATTTTAATCTCTATAAAATACTGCTTTAAAAATGTGAAAGAAATTTTGGAATTAACTGATATATAAGTACAGAACAATGTAGTTTTCACTTATGATTTGACAATAATCCGCTTTCAAACGTCCATTTTGTGTTCCTCGTCTGTATGTCATCAAAACCTCAATATAATTGTACAATAAATTATAAAAGATAATGTAAAAAAATACAAACAAAGACATCCTTAAAGTGTACGATCAAAAGAGTTTTTTCCATCAAATCTCGCCATAATTTACGACAATGACGAGTAAATATAAAGCAAAAGGTTATATTATCCCCGGCTTTAATGGCATCTCTTTGATCTTTCCATTTCTGATGGGTTTCCGCTCTCGTATAGCGCTATATAAAATGTTTATAAGTCCTGGGCATTGTTTCCTATCCCGACTTTGATGTCATTTGAGCTATACCTGTTGAGAGTCCTGATGTCTAGCTATCGATGAGCTTCTGGGGCGGTGCGAGCTCTTTTTTCATTTCTTGTGAAGTTCAATTCATACCAAATCAGATGTGTATCGAAACAGCATCGTATGTAGAACTGTATTTATTTGATACAGCATGTAGACTGTTAAGACGGCGATTCCTCCTTTCATCGTTCCGGGAATGATGTGCTTAAGAGTACAATACCTTACATATTGGAGATACACAAAGCCTTGAATCAAAACACCAAGAACCTACGTACTAGCATCCGTCGCATGGTTTAAAATAAATTAAATGAGAGGATTCTATTTAGCGGGTTCCCTTTTTTAAATTTGTGAGTTTTCAGAGCCTTAAGTTTGTAAGTTATGTATTAACTATTTTGTAAGTTATGTGTTAACTTCGTGCGACATTCTCCGATTTGTTAGTTTCAATGAAGACAAATAAATTTCTTTGCTTAAAAAGACCATTTAACCATGGAACGATACGAACAAAAGGAAGTAGTTCATTAGATCTATTTAAAGCATGGCAGATGTTACAACATTTGCCAAATGTCTTGAAGACGTGGCATTGACAAAAGGGCAGGAGAAAGAGTTGAAAGTGGCAGAGATGAGAACGTGAAGATGGTCCCTAAGATGGACAAGAAGAGATAAAGCGTCAAACGACAAGATCCGCAGAATAGTAAAAATGAAATGTTTGTCAACAAAAACTTCAGAAAAGACTTCGGTGGTTTGGACACATTAGGAGACCTGAGGAGCAAAATGTAGGTCAGAGTGTGCTAAGTATAGAAATTGATGGTAAGAGAGAGAAAGGATGCTCCAAAGTAAGATGTTTGACAAAGTTATGAACAACATGAGAGAAATGGGCATGGAAGAGGACGACTCAATGGACCGGAAAGTATGAAGTTGTCGCATTCGACATAGCAAACCCTGCAGACAACGGGATAGGCTGAAAGAAAAAGAAAAGAAATGAGTAGAAAAATGAAGGAAAGATTCTATTAACTACTACAAAGTAAAACATTGGTGAGTGTAAACGATTGGCTATGAAGAAGCAACGATGCTGAGCAATAGAAATACATAGGGTGAAGAGGAGCGTACAGACGCGATGGTGTGGATAGATAACTGTCTCAAGAATTATGGGTGTTAATAGAAAATCTACAGAGTTAAAAAGGGAAATTATACGTCGTCCAACAAGCGATGATGTATAGCCTAGTGATAGTGGCACTAACAATGCAGCTTGTATTAGAGCTGGAAGTGGCTAGAATGAGGATGTTGTGTTTATTTAGTTTGTCAGTCGAGGGGTTCGACAAGATCAGATATGTACACATAAGTATAATAATAATCAGAACTGTTTTATTACGTTATTGCTCAAAGCACTGTACAAGTATTCCCGGACAAATCTTTTCCAACCAAATACCTTCTCAACTGTATGTGAAGTATACAAGGATGCTGCAATTGTGCAGAAGTACTTACTCTGCATGTTGACAAGATCCTCCTCTGGCTATCATAGGATACTCTTATAACACCTGAGTGGGTGAGGAAATGTGTGTAAGTAGCCCTTCACAAGAACTAATCAACACCATGGCCTGCCTCGATTTCGAATTCAGAACCACGCGGTTACAAGTCAAACGCCTTGAATCCACAGCCATGCTGCCACATTGAGAAGGATAAACACGTCGGAAGGTTAAGGAATAAGGGAAGAGGGACAACATTGACATGTGGTTTGTCTGGAGGAGAGATGAAGAGTACGTTGGGATGACAATGCGTAACATGTCATTCGAACAAAGAGGAAAAGGTTGAGATCTTGGATATGTCAAATACGTGGAATTAAAACAGATAACAATATTATGGTGGCTGCTGGTGTGGGTGACAAGATAAATTGGACAGGACTATTATTAGAAGGAGATCTAACAGCAGAAGAAATTGAAGTAGTAGTAGTAGTAGTAGTAGTAGTAGTAGTAGTAGTAGTAGTAGTAGTAGTAGTAGTAGTAGTAGTAGTA
>JAOYNN010224652.1:0-10612 GCA_025770095.1 Goniobranchus kuniei
CTTTTTCGTAATGTTTTTCTTTACATTTTTATTCTTATGGTAACCGTAAAACATTTAATTAGTTCAATGACTCTCACACCTGCTACGTTCATTTTGCTTGATTATAATTTGTCTGTATTACTTTCCACTTCTTTCTTCACCCTACTATCTCATTATTTCTTTCAAAATCGTAACAATTATTATTATTATTATTATTATTATTATTATTATTATTAAAGTTATTTATTTTGATTCTTTTAGCTTCACCTGTTTGAGTTCAAGAAATTAGAAGATTTACAGCAATTTATCAAGCGAAACTTAGATCAGGTATTTAAAAGAAAAAATATTGATGTTTTTTTCTTCTTTTAGCCAGTTTAAGATTAGTTTTTAGTTAGAGTTTTTATTAAATGCATTATTTGAATCCTGTAAAATTCAAGAAATAAGAAGGTTTACAACAAAGTATCAAGTGAAATTTATATCAGTTATTTATTATCTGGTTTATGATTTGCTTAATCATATGAAATGATTCATCTGACTCTTGTTTTTATTATTATTTGTTATTATCATCATCATCATCATTATTATTATTGTTATTATTATTATTATTATTATTATTATCATTATTACAGTAGTGACTGGCTAATTGTCTGCTCCACTTAAATGGATGTTTTGTCGTTTAGAAATTGCTTCTATCAGATATTTACACCTCTAATTGGCCGGTTACGGCAAAAGTTTTTGTTTTTAGTTTTATTCAGCAAACATTCAATGGACTTCAACACTTTTCAATCTTCAACTGCTGAAATGATTGCAGTCATTGGCCTGAATGGGCCATTGTGCAGGCGGTTGCCATAAAGTATCCAATGAGAGTCTAGCGTGTTCATTGATATTTGTATACAGTACATTTTGGAAAGCAGCCAGTACTGTCAGTCACCAGCTCAGGCTTTTCACTCACTGCCCTTTCACCCAATGACCAGTCGACCATGTTTCAGGATTTATCTGTTGAATCCTAAGTAACCATCAACCCCAGATGAACGATTGCTCACTGGTCGAAACAAACACCTTTTGTTTCCTTCGCCATGCCGTGGTCTTCTTCCCGATTTTGTTTGCACAAGTGGACATCTAGCAATTTATTGCAGTGCATTTCCCCCCATTCTTTTCATTTAAAATTTGATTTTAAGAAAACGATAGGATGATTTTGTGGGTAAATGTGCACATGCATGTAGATGCGATGAAATCCTCACTTGGGTCTACATTAAGTGTACATGTGTGGAATTGTATCTTACCTTGATAAATTTGAAATTGTGGTTAGGGAAATCAGGTTCTGGATAATTGTTCCTCTGCCTAATTGTAGGAATTTGCTGCTTCTTGACAATCTGATAATTAGCTGGTTACTATTATTATTATTATTATTATTATTATTATTATTATTATTATTACAGTGGGACCTCTGTTATTGGGACCCTGGGAAATCAGGAAACCCGGGAAATCAGGACAAAATTCCAAGGACCCTAATCTGGACAAGGTCTCCGGCAAATCGGGACAATTTTTTCATGTTATCTTAATTTCAAAGAGATTTCCATTATAATTTTTCACATTTTTGCCAGCCATAATGACACATTACACATGAATAAGACAGTCTGTTATTATGAGACAACTAAATAAACATAGAAAATTAAATGGTCTTGACACAGGCAAATCAAGAAGGTGCTATACCAAATTTAGACTAAGCTGGCAGACCATTGTAACCTTGCAATGAATGACTGTCAGCCTGTTTCATGAAGCAATGGGATGAACTAAGAAAATGAGCTGCACGAAGATGTCATTGAGTGGACAATAAAGTTGCATAATGAAGTTTATCCTTTGCCATGCTGCAATCACATCTGTGATTGACAGGTTGGTTTCAACCACTCCATCATGTGCATTTTTATGACCAACATTCGCAAAGTTATAAAGTCAGCTAGGTGTTCCTGGACAGTAGTTGAAATGATGTTAGGGGTGGAGCTACATAGTTATTTATCCTCAACAGACTGATTAAAGACATGCACTCATTGGCTCCATGCGGTGATAACACGATCCATTGCTCTGAGTTTCTCCCCAGGAAATCGGAACGATTTTTCAATCATCCAAGTGCGTCCCACTAACAGAGGTCCTACTGTTTTATTATTATTATTGTCATCATCATTATGATCATCATCATCATCATCATTATCATCATTACTGTAAGGAATAACATTGAAATTAACATTAAGTGATGTTACCATATTCTTTATAAGATTTTGACTTACATTCTCCTTGCAAAAATTCTTATTGCACCTAGTGATAGCTAACATGGTAAGGTTTATTATTGTTATTAAAACGTCTAACTTTCCTTCATTTTTTATATCTGTGATGTCATTGTAATGTCACTTTTAGCATTATTCTTTTTCATTTCAAACTTTGCTCCTCAGTATCACATTTTCTTATGGGAAAATTGTCAAAAATGTTCTGTTGACTGAAGTTGAAATGCAATTTTTTCTGAGTTTTGCATCATTTATTGTATTAAATATAATGTCTGTGTCAATCTTTAGATGTATACTTAACTTTTCATTAAGTTTACTCTTCGGCACCAATGCTATCTGTCTTAAATGCTGCTTATCCCTAACTTTTTTTGTGATGAAAGAGTAGGGGTATTTTGGAGTTATAGAAATGCCCCCAATTTTTGTGACTTGATCTTAATGAATGAGATAAATGCTGGTTCCTTTTTACTCTCTAAAAGTAAATCTTCAAAGTCTTCATTCATGAGATGATTTACTTGTATGTTTAGATTCACAGAGAGGATGTATCACTCAGTTTATATTTCATAAATTCACATGCTTGGCATTTGATTCACATGGTAGTTTGACCTTTGCACTAAAGCATTTTAAAATTCAGTTTGCTTTTGACCCATTGGGTACCTTTATTTGCTCAAAATTTAATAATCTTGTTAGAATTTTTAGATTGACATCATTTCACTCTTTCTTCCTACCATTTATCACTTGACTGTCAATCTGTCTTATAACTGACATAATTGCCTCCCTTTGGAAAAACACCTTCATGTTGATTTTTAGCATCCCTTTTGCAATTAGAAGGCTAATGCTATGAAGACAGTGTTATTGAAACACTCTTGGATTATTCCTTCAATAAGTCAGCCAGTTTCTCCTGAGCAGAAACAGATGAAGAATCCTGTCAGTGAAAATCGCAGAATGCTGAAGTGGCCTTATCTGTTGACCAGTTAGCAACATAGTGTTAAGTCACTAAGTCGTGTATGTAGAAGGAGATGTCGATCATCTGATCCGGTCCTGATCAAGCCGTTGTCCTTCTATGTGAAGAGGGATGTGCACGGGATGGGTCCTGATATAACCATATGCTCAGTTCTCGAGTAGGATGAAAGGGGCCCGGTGTCTCCTGCGCGGCCGTATTTCAGAGCACCAAACGGCTTAATCCAAACCAAACCAAACGTAGAAGGAGCTGGCTGTAGATTGGCTGAAAATGTATTCTTTAATAGATCATCTATCTTTTGGCAGCTCTTTTCTGTATGTGTAGTAGGAATGGTTGATACTGAGATTTTCAAATATCGATATGATACGATATATCGAAGCAAAAAATATCGATATTACGATATGATACGATGTTTTCTGGAGTATATCGAAATGTGTCTCATAGTCCTTTTTGTGCAGGTGAATGTCTGACTTTGTCTCTCCTCCACCTTTTTCATTTTCCTGTGCTCTAGAAATGCCTTTGAGATCCATCATTCTCTGATAGTTTCAAGCCTAGGCCTAGTTTCGTCAAGTACGTCTAAGTTGAAATACAAATTTTCCTTGAAAATTTGATCTACAAAAATATCAACATCTTGTCAAATTTTCGATACGATATCAATATTGAGAAAAACATGGATAAATGGATATATCGATATCGATATGCCCACCACTAACGTGTAGAAAGTGGATTGTGGGGGAGGGGGGGGAATTTTTTTTGGATAGTTTACAAGTCCTCTTCACTGGTAATCTGCCATTTGTGAGCAATTTTTTCTTGTGGTGCTTTATTTTGAACTCATATCGGTGATTATGTTCTCCCGATCAAATCTGTCATCAGCCAAATTCAGGAATATGTTGTTTCCATTATCTGTTGATCATTGGTCTTTTTAATTCATGCAGTGCACACACGTATTCCATTGTTAACAGCAACAACATTCATGTACATTGCGTGACTTAAGAAATACTAAAGGAAACATTTACCATCAAATTTGACCAAGTACAAATACGTACAAAATGGAAAAGGTAGGTTTACAAGATAGTCGGTGGCATGGCAATGATGTCTGGCCTAGGGACTGTTGCACTAACAAAACTGCAGGTGTCAGAGTTTGAGGTGGGAGACTGGATGTGCTGTGTTTCTCAGTTTGTATAAAGATGTTTGTCAAGATCTGACTGGTCTTATGGCCTAGTGGTAGAGTTTCTGCCTCATAGTCCACAGATTGCTGATTTGATCCCCAGATGAGTCATTTGTAAGGCTTTTAAACTGGCAATTTAGTAACTGTGTTGCTCGGCGCTGAGCGTTATGAGAACAATGTAAGACTGGTCAGCACATTGTTTGTATACTGTACCTGGGTGAGTCATTTGAGTTGTACCATACCTAATAGCTCATAAGCGGCAGCATATAAACATGTCAAAACAGCACTGTCGCTGAGATATCTAATGATAATGACAATGTTAAACCCACTTAATAAAAGATCAGAAATGGGCACATTTGAGGGGATGCTCGAGTAGGAAGATTAGAAGACAAGGTTTGGTTGTATTTCTACTTAAATCATATTTCACATGGCATATTTTTACATTACCATAAAGTCAAGCCATCTCTTCTTTCACATAAGTCATATCAGGAAAAGATTTTCAACACTTCTTTATCTCAGACAACTTTTTGTTTGTTTGTTGTGTGTTTTTTGTTGAATTTTTCTTTTTGGATTTTTATGTTGTTGTTAAAATTTGTCTTAATGATTTTCACAGTCATTTCCATAACTTTCACTCTCAATATGAGCACATGAAGGATTTTATTTTCAGAAATGTTTCATATTATATTGAAAATAAATAATATATTATTTCAAAATTAGAATGATTGCTTTAAAATACAACATTATCTTTTCTTTGATATGTTGTTTTAGTCTTCACTTCTGTTTAAGTTTTTGATTCAATGCAGTTGCAGAAGGTTAAGCACTCTGACCCCATTTTGTATTCTATTTTTAATCTTCTTCCTTCTTCCATTCATTATTCTCCTTAACAGTTTCAGACAGATCTAGGTAATGGATGCATTCTTTTCTTGTACAGTTTAGTTTTATCCAGAGGCTTTCACAGGTAAGAGAAAGAATTGAAGCTCCCAGAAATCATACACATACTGTGTTTTTCTTTCGTAAAATAATATTAAAAATTTTATTTTTAGATTTATTTTGCAAGAAATATGTTTAACACTTTAAATTATATACTGGTATCTGTTTTACGAGATATTGTCATGTTGCCTCTGGAAATCAAAGTTTGAATTTCATCATGATGGCCTTTCATTGGTATCATTTTCCAAAGGTATAACTTGAAATTTCCAATATTAAATTTATGGCACCAATCCTTATTGGATGCTACTGTCCCATTTTAGAGGTAAACTTTCGACCAAGGGAAGTGAGCTTCTGTGACTTGATCTAGACCCATTAGATAAATGCATTATAAGATAAAATTTTTGACATTCTAAACATATGTCTGGTCAGACTCATTCATGATAGATAACTTGAGTGAGTAGAGAACAAATTTGACCATTCATCAGTTTTTATATAGTGACATTATTTTGCTAATTGAATGTAGAAACCTTTGGCAGTCTTTAACTGCATATTTATGATGTAACGTTTAAATACTGAAAAACGCATTGTCAATGGAGGGATCCTTGAAGTTTTTCATGTCTGTTTGTACATCTACGCATTGATCTCATTGTTTATTTCCATGATACTTTCCCCATAATTTTGTCATACATATAATTTACATCAATATGTTTGATGAAAATCTCTTCTGCTTCTCTCTTTGATATTCTTCCATCACATTCCATTCAAGGATTCAGAATGCTTTAAAAAGAAACCTATTCTTTTCATCTGTGAATCTGATATTCAGATGACTCAGAATGCTTTAGAAAGAAACCTATTCTTCTCATCTGTGAATCTGATATTCACAGGACTCAAGCTGCTTTATAGAGAAAGCTATTCCTTTCACCTGTGAATCTGATATTCAGAAGACTCAGAATGCTTTAACTCACTGGAGACTGGGCTTATTTCAGTTCTACAAATGCTGGAGACTGGGGTTTTGAGGGGTATTTAAAAAAATCAAACAACACACTTCCCAAAGTCATACAGACACCATTTTTACACACATATCAAGTCTAAACAAGTACAATAAAAAAAACAAAAAAACAAAAAACAAAACAAAACAGAAAAGCAATATCTTTTATGGTTATGTTGTTATGATTTTTCAAAAATATGCATAATCTGTTGTCCGTCAAAACTTTTGGACATAACATTTGTTGTGCAATAAACCAAATGAAAATTTTTTTTAAAGTCTTGTACATGTCTTTTGTTGTCCTATGTGCTTGTTCATGTTCAATAATGACTGATATGGTCACACTCATCCAAAAACAGTCAATCTCAGCTAATAATCCTATGCCTCAGTGGTAGGCCTATAAAGGCCCAGGCCTAGGCCGCTTTGTGGGCCTACTATCAGTATCAGAGTCATCAGAACCGTCAGTTTGACACTCGCCAATATTGAAATCTGGGTCTTGATAGTCAGATAAATCTGTGTCAGAGCTAAAAGGACTGTTGATGTCCTCAAGTGCCTCAAAACGGTTTGTTCTTTGCCTTGACATTGTGCTAGCAAAGTGTTGATTACACTCACATCACACAGACTGAGAAACAAAAGTAAAATGAACCACAACACCCCTCACTTCCTAATCTATTACTCAAAAAGTTACTGGCTGATTCCAGTGATATTTTGCATGAAACGAAATGAGAGGTGACTGAACCGCAAGAGACGGTGCGTGCAGCGTTTGCGAACTTGCTCTGCGAAGCAAAAAAATCAATACTTGTGCTTGCAGGGGGTGCGTGAATCGCCTCGTGGGGAAAAAATTGTTCTCGCAAATGTTGCGTGAAACGTCTCCAGTGAGTTAAAGAGAAATCTTTCATCTGTGAATCTGATATTCAGAGAACTCAGAATGCTTTAAAGAGAAACCTATTTCTTTCATTTGTGAATTTGATGTTCAGAGGATTCAGAATGCTTTAAAAAGATTTTTTTCTTCTTTTCATTTGTGAGTCTGGTATTCAGAGGATGCATAATGCTTAAAAAAAACAAACACCTATCCTTTTCATCTGTGAATCTGATATTCAGATGACTCAGAATGCTTTTAAAAAGAAACCTATTCTTATCATCTATGAATCTGATATTATTCAGAGTGCGAGAAGACTTGCAGGCAGACCATCAGTCAAAGATCAAATTGCTGACAGACATGGAAGATGCCTCCTACAGTCTTATCAACCTGGCACTCACCGGAAAGGCTACACCGTACATCCATAATGGGGAGCTGTTATATGATGTCAAGGGAATCTTGTTGGTAAGTACTAGATAACTTCTGGAGACACATCAGGCTGCCCATTTTCTCCCCGGCTCTTCCCGCAGTCTGCCAACTCTTCTGATTTCTGACAAAACCAGTATCCATTGTTTTTTTTACTCTTTATGTCTGAAGAGCATTTTTAACTCACTGAGCACTGGGTCTGAATTTGCCCCACGTACTGGGCAACTGGCCATTTTCCTAAATTTTCAAAATGGCAATATAAAGGTAACAAAAAAAATTTCTACCATTTCTACATTTGTTTAAACCCTGAGGACCTGCTAATTTATATTTCCATTTTTGTTTAATTTTTGTGTGTGACTGCTGTAAATGAGACAGGAATAAAGTTTTGCTTCTCTAAATTCCGTGCTGAACAGCAGACAAGGATTACCGAGAATACTCGGTCTTCGTGCACAGTGAGTTAATGTAGACCATACTACTGTTGCATTTGAGGTAGAGTGGCATGTTTTTCCGTAATCATGTTTAGGCAGGGCAAATTAAGTGTAAGTGGCTGTCGATTCTGGATGTTGGTAGTGTGAAAGTTTGATTGTGCCTGACTGTCATATTGTACCTTTGTTTGGATTGATATGGTATTGATCCATTTCTGCCTGTGTAAAATGCTTTCACTTCTATCATAAGCTTTCTGCTCCTCTAATGTTATCCATCATAATCTTTTTAGATGTGATGATGTCCCACCAGTTGTAACTGTGTAATCATTTGTTATGAATCTCAAGGAATTCTTCTGGAATTTATCCACTTTTTCTGTCTACTTTTTTTTATGACAGCCCCAGGCACCAGATCTACATTCTAAAACAGATTTTATTCTTTGCTTATCCTCTTCCTCTCTTCTGTCAAGATGAAAACTGATTTAAGATTTTCTCTTGTTTTCTCTCCTTGTCCATTTTTCACAATGTGACTCAGCCTTCATATAATCTCCTCATAATTTTGATTGTTGTCATGATTGCTTTTGTCCTGATAGTTTGTATACTTCTTTGTTTGTATTTCTGTATTTAAATTTCAAGCCCGGATACCATCTTTGGCATCTCAATTAGAATCTAAGAAGGGCATAAAAAAGGGTAAGAAATGATCTGTATTCATAATATTTTTCATTTCAATTTTTATTATCCTTTTGAGAAATGGGAAATGGAATTAGTAAAGCCAAAGATGATCATTGCGTTACATTTTCCCTACATTTAAAAAAAATCTGAAACTGTAGCACTACATATTATCACTAAAGAATTAAAATGATAATGATAAACTGCTTTATGCAATGCTTTGTTCCCATTAGTAGTCTCTAATTCTTAGCGTTTAAATTAATTACCTTTTTAGTTTTATTGCCCACCTACATTTGTTTAAGTTTAGCAAAAATATGCCTTTGAAATTATCTATAGGATCAACATATTTTTGGCATTAAAAGCACATGTCAAAAATACCCCATTGAATTTGTTTTCAGGATCAACCTATTTATGGCGTTAAAAGCAGAAGTCAAGTTGGTTTCATGTTCTGGGACAAGGGTGAGGAGGATGAGAAACGCACAGAGGTAAGCCTACTCCTCTTTTATTTATGCACTCATACATATTCATATTATTATATCAGCTCTTCTTTCCATCTCATAATTCAAAGGAAGAGCATCTGATATAAAGCCCTTGCCATGAACCATTGCAGAATCTTGAAACGGGTGAATTGCCATGGCAAGCCAAAAATTAGGATATGGTGACAATCTATCATGTCTTCTGGTTTTTGCGACCTTCACCTCATTTGGTTTTTCTTTATGTCTTTTTTATATCGGAATTTGTTATTTATTTTTTACTATTCTTTTTTATTATCTTGGAAGAATTAAAAGAGTCATTGAATTTGTAGTTCCATTTGTAAGATCTCTGCTATGCAATACAATAATAAGATGCAAACTAAAATGGAACCCATAGGTTGGAAGAGGGAGAGCCTGTCCTAATGCTCCATGGACAAAGAGAACCAGAAGGAGAGATGAAGAAGACTTGCCAAAAATGAAAGTCTTTGGAGTTGCTGACCCATTCTCTTGTGGATTCCGGGTTCCTCAATTGAGAGGATGTAGAGAAGTTGTCCTGTGAAATCTTCTCATGCATGTCGTAAATAGCAAATGAGGGTTGAATGAGGGCTTCTTCTCTTATCTGTCCATCTATCGTCAGGCTCCTTTTTGTGTACTCACAAGAGGGAGAGTATTGCAGTACTTTAAAATGGGGTAATTTGCTTTCTCTAAATGGACCGAGTACTTTGTATGCAAAGGGTGGTTGAAAATGTGGGATGGTTATTGCAGTGCACAGTTTCGGGCTTGATGACTCTTGTTTAACTATTGCTTTGTCTTTGTTGGGTTTTTTTTTTAGGGATGAGGGTTATTTTTGTTTTCTTCTGTAAATCATTTCTCCATGTAGGTGTTGAATGTTGTTATGTATAAAGCTTATTTTTTAAAATTTCAAATGTCTTTGTCTTCTTTAACTTTTCGACTACTTTTTATAGTTCGTTTCACGTAAAAATATCCATATCGTTTGGCTTTATCTTGTTAAGCATTCTATTAATATTTCTGAAATTTCACATGGTGCATGCGGCTAATTTGTCTTAAATAAGTTTGAAATTTGAGCCCTGTGTGTGCATTAATTATGTTTCTTCTGTACTTCATATAACAACTAAAAATTGCCCTTTGTCAAAATTAGAGTTTTACTGTAGAGCAACGAAGTAAACAGACATTATCCAACCGTCGGTCGCCATGAGCTACACATGACACCTCCCTTTCACAGCTGATTGAACCATACTCAAATCGTAATTTGTCTGCTGATGAGCATAAAAACTTATGAAATACCCCCATTTATCTCTCCAACTTATTCTTAAAGGTCACTCAATGTGACCTAATAATGAACTCACTCTTCCTTCCCCTCAACACAGAGGGAGAGAGAGAGAGAGAGAGAGAGAGAGAGAGAGAGAGAGAGAGTGAGAGCGAGAGAGCGAGAGAGAGGGAGAG
>JAOYNN010224763.1:0-10611 GCA_025770095.1 Goniobranchus kuniei
GAGAGAGAGAGAGAGAGAGAGAGAGAGAGAGAGAGAGAGAGAGAGAGAGAGTTAATTGCAATGACAATGAACGTTTTTTGTTTTAGTTTTTTATTATTTTTGTTTAGTTTTGTTTTGTTTTTTACCGGGGCCTCATACCTGTACCGCCCTGAAAGTTAGTCTGTTCACTGTTAGTTCTCTACTATTAGTTTGCCGAAGTGTCACTGTCAAGACGTTCCATGTACCTAATTCTAGGTGGTAATTCATTCAAGTACAACATTACATAGGATGCAGTTAGTGTTAGTTCATATTACTAACCGGTCCCCCTCAGGATCCCAGGAGAGACCTCTCCCCAAGCCCATCGCCCTAATGGCGTTCCGACTAGTGGTTAATGTTATGTCGCATTTTTCTAAAAGATTGAGATATACCTGTGCGACTGTTATCTTTCATCCATTTATAGGAAGAGGCAAAAAGTAATATGACACTATATAGATAGGAGGTGGGGCATGAAAAACTAATAAACACTCCGTATCGCAGTCATGTCCGAACAAGGCCGAACCCCCACAACATAAATACATGACTCCCTGATAGGAGTCGCACATTATGGGGAATCCCCCTCACTCCAAAACATCACCCCAGCGCGATAAAATATTTCAATCTTTCTATGAAGTTAACATATGCAGGCCTTGTTGACAAATACCCCTTTGCGTAAGACTGTCAAAACCACCAATGGGCATAGCTCACTGTGTGTGTTGCAGGACCATTTCAGTACAATGACAGTGAATATTAATAATTATATTGGTATAAGCATTATGGCGATGATAATGATGTTATAATGATGGACATTCATATTGCGCCGCGCCCCTAATTAAATAGAGCTCCGTTCGGATTACATCTTTAAAAGATGAATACGCAATAAAAATTCTAATCTACAAAACATTCCAATTACATAATTTAGAGAGTTTATTAACAAAAAAGAAATATTTTCAGATGTTTTTTAAATGAGGTCAAATAATTCTCAGCGATATGGAGTTCCATGTCTTTGGTCGATAGACCGAAAAAGTTCGTTTTTCTATGGCCCTTTTTGTTATGGGTCTTTAAAAGAGAGAACGATTGCTCGAAGATAATTAATTGTCTCTCGCAGCTCGGTTTTCTGGTACAAGAGGAGGTCTTTCAAGTAATCAGGAGCAGTGCCCATAAGTTATTTATAGACAAGCGTGGCAGCTTTGAACTCAATACGACTGTCTACAGGAAGCCAGTGGAGGTTCTGCAACAAAGGCAAGGCACTGTCACGTTTGCGTTTCCGCAGAACCAACCTGGCAGCACTGTTCTGGATGACTTGAAGACGATTAATTTACTTTTTTGGAACTCCAAACAGCAGGGTATTACAGTCGTCTAGTTTAGAAAACATTTAGTTTCTTGTTTCGAGAAACAACACGGCGTTTGGTGGCATCAACAGAAAGAAATGGTCTGATGTATCGGATACTCTTTAAATAAAAGTTAAAGTAAGGTTAGTCCCGTACCCATGACTGAGTGTAGGGCAATTAGGGGTAGAGCCCTAATTATACTAGGCATACAGCATAATGTGATAGTTTGCCATGCATTGCTTTCCACGCCGACTTTACTCTCGCCAAGTCTAGAAAGACCTAGCTATCCATTTATACTGCTGTGTGAACAGGGGGGGTGGGGCGAAAAAAATCCACTGCCCGGCTGGGTTCGAACTCGGGCCACCTCACATGACAGTCAGCCGCTCTACCAACTGACCTGTTAATAAATAAAGCAAAGAGATTTTAGTTAACCCTAGAAGGCCAGTGCCAGTATCAAGTTCAACTTCAAGTTCAAGTTTATGTAGCAGTAGCTGGACAAGTCAAGAAATGCTCTTCAGTCAACTTTCCCCGGACACAGAGAAAAAAGACACAAACTAGGAAGTTCCAACCAAACATGCACAATGACAGCAATACCCAGTTTAGCAACGTCATTAGGCCTATAATATGAATAAAAGAAGAAATCCTGGCGTACCTGAAAGATCCAATTTGCGTATGGAATTGTTGTTCAGCAGTACTTGACAGAGCAGTCTGGCACCCTCACTCCCAACTTTGTTGTTTTTTATTGTCTGTGAAAAGATGTCATCAATGAGATCTAGACAGGCCCTAGCAGGATAAACAAGACAATGCACAAACTTTAAGTTATTTTTGTACACAGAACATTATGCGGTGATTGTCGTCAGCGTCAACACCTGGACGGCGATGGAAGAAATTGAGGGCTGATCTTTCAGCCAACCATCCGGCATAGTGCAGTAGCAGTCTATAAATGATGGTTTTTGTTTGTTTTGTTTTTTGTTTTGTTTTCGTTTGTTTTGTTTTTGTTTAGGGGTTTGTTTTGTTTTTGTTTTTTGTTTCGTTTGTTTGTTTGTTTTTTGGTGTGGTTTGCTTGTTTTTTGTTTTTTTTTGGGGGGGCGGTTCCCTTCAAAATATACCCACTTTAAAAAACAACTCACAAAAAAATGGTTAACTTAAAGATAATTACTTATTTTATAAGATGTTGAGACTTTCGTCCACTTCTTATAAAGTATAATATTGTTATTGTGTTGCTGATCTGTTGGGTACAAAATACATAACAATACATGTTACAGTAACCTGAGTAATTTGATTCAATCAACACCGCATGCTAAAGACTTTTGTACTATTTGTCTGTCCTTTTATTCTATGAGCTGTCTTTATTATACACTTGTACATGTATAAATTTACAATAATTTTATTCAATCAATGCCAAATATTCAGATTGCTTTGTCAAATAAGCTCACCAGTTCTCTGAATTCAAATTTCTGTGGAAGTATTTCTGCAATCCGAGCGGTTCCCAAAGGCCCCAAGTTGTTGCCGTCAAATGTGACTTTTTCCACATTGTCTGTATGCTGGGGGGAGGGGTTGCGGAAGGGGGATATTTCAAAGCAGACGTTTAATACATTGATGGGGAATGATGTGATAGGACTGTTTGTTTGCTTTATTGGAATAAAAACCAACAGGCTCTAAATCCGTTGATGATGATTTCATGGATTTAGGAGGAGAAAGACAGGAGGATACATGGACCGATGAAGTTTGAAGGAGAGTTGGATATATAAGATATGATATGATCAGATATTAGGCATACACTTTATGTTCCTTTAAATGGAACTACATTTTGCCTCAAAACATTGAAATTTTGTGCGTACATCAACATTCAGTAACATACAAGTAATGTATGGAAAAGCAGTGTACTTAATCATAAAGTCAGATCCCAGGCAGACAGACGCACGCTCTCATACAATACACATTCGCACACAGTATCAGCAGACATGCTGCAAATCCATTACGGTACGAAACATCTTACATCCTCAACATGGAACACGTTGCTTTCAGACGCAACAAGATATCATTCATGTAAAAAAAAAAAACAGTGGTGCGTGTACTAGTATGAGACTTATCGATGTCTCAATACATTACTACTAGGCCTTCTGCTTTCCTCGCTTTATTATTATTATTCTCACTGGAGTCAGCAGTTCGGATTCTCGATCTTCGGAGTCCCCTGGCATGAGCTACATCTGAAGTGATAGGCCTATTCAGCTCTCACAGATCTTTCTGGACATGGTCCATCCACCTCCCTTTTTGCCTTCCTCTCAGTCTTTACCCTCTGCTCTCAAGTTTAATGTTGTTTTAACTTTGATGTCAGTTGTTCTCCTTTATCCTCATACCAAGTCCGTGCCATGTCAATCTTATCTCTTTAACTTTATCTTGTAAACTGTTCACGCCTATATCCTTCCTGATGTATTCGTTCTTTTTTTAGGCTCTTCATATTATTACATTCCTAGCACTCTCATCTTTGTTGTGTCAAGGGTCTGCTCTCTCTCTCTTGACTCTTGTTGTCCAACAATGCTCCACACAGCATCACCTGTCGTATGACCGACAAGTACAGCTTGGTTTTTAATTCCTTGGCATTTCTTATCAGAATACATTGTATATTCATATCCCTTCAGATCTCTTCGTTTTGCTCCGCAATTGTCCAGGATGCGAAAGGTGAAGGGTTGGGTGGCAGGAATGGCGCCTGGCACGTAAAAACAATGCTAAACAACATGAATAGTTCTCAATACATGAGTAGCAATAAATGAGTACTTGGATGACTTTGAGATAAGAGATTGTTTTGATATGTATTTAAATGCAACTTTTAACAATTAAAATGTTGATCATTTAATATTAGTGTGAGAAAAAATGAATGGACATTGACCCCACCAAATAGATCTCTGTAAAAGCAATGGTCATTCCAGACTTACCACCAAGGCAATAGCACATGCTTTGAGGTCATCTGGGGTCAATGTCATGTGACTCAAGTTGACATGGTCCTGGATGAGAGCGTTGTAAAACGTTTTGAAAGGTTGGACATCCAAGGTTCTACACATCATGGTGTAGGTGTGCTGTGCTTGGTCCACGTGCCCTGTTTTGGTGCTTTCTGGACGGAGATCGTCATCGTAGTCTTCATCTGATTGGATGACACAATATGGTATTAAGATGATTTAGGAATTTGTGAAGTAGGCCTACAGACATAGGACTTGATGTGTTTGGTTATGATGTTGTTAAACAATGGTGCAGTATCTCCAGAACCGTGCTTGAAAAGGTGGAGGCAGTTGAAGTCGCTGGCGGAAAATAATTACAGAATCGTCTACACTTTTTTAGGTCGGCCTACCGATATATATGCAAAATGTTAACCAATTACGACTATCTTTTAATTTTAGTATAACACATGACATTTCCACTGTAATTCGCCAGGTGTTGTTAGGTCAGTAAGCATTTCAAATGGGCCTGGTATGGTAATTATAAAATAAATGTACCGTTAGGAGATACATGCATTACGGTACTTTATTAAACATGCAGGCAGACTGTGAAGATACCCCAAACCAAGCCTGATTCCCCTCCACACCCACTATGGGAGGGGAAGAATGCAGACCATGATAAAAGACTTGGAAAAGACCAACGGGCCCCTAAATCCCCTACTACATCCACTATGGGAGGGGAGGAAAGGCAACCTATTGCAAGAGGAAGAGCTCAGAGGATGTTCCCAACCCCCCAGGAAAGAAGTCGAGGCCAAGCATCCCCAACACACACCTTGGTCAACCAATCCAGTCCCCCTTGGCTGAAGACTGTACACTCGGAACAACAACAACAGAGGCCCACCAAACACCACAGGCACCTCGCCGCTCCTTGGGACGGGAAGGAAGGCAGGCCCACTACATCTGAATTCCCGAAAGCCACACCGACTCCAACCGGAGGGTCAGGGAACCCCAGATGACAACCCTCGGGTAACCTACCAAAACCACGACGCGGGTGGTGGAGGCAAGGACCCGAGCACAGTCAACAGCAGAAAAGACAACCGCCAAGTGAGATACCTACCAAACTGACGACGAGGGTCGGGGAGGCAAGGACTCACTAGCAACTACAGGGCGGAAACTACCACCGGACATAAAACCAACCCGGACCGAGACGAGGGCGGAAAGGGTCAGGATATGTCCAAGATAAACAGCTCAAAGCTGGATAAACCAAATCAGTCCAAGCTGCAAGGCCAACACTCAGGAACCCAGTCGAACCCAAGACGCGGGTGGGAGGCGCATGGAACTGAGTAACAACCAAACAACGGGCCAACGTAAAACGACCCCAAATCTCAGGGAAACAGTCAAGAAGACTCGAAACTCCAAGAGTGTCTGCACCAATCAGAAGGAAGAACAGAGTTCAAGCCACAAGAACAGCACTAATATAACCCTCATGGTTGAAAAGTGCTTAAACTCTTCTATCCACTACCATCATAAAGAAAGAAAGAAAGAAGAACATACACTCAGCCATACACACATAATCTCTATTTAAAAAATCCTCATCCACTCACCAATACACACATAAAACCTCAAACATCATATTCTCACTTACCAACATACGCATAATCTCTAAAATCCTCATCCACTCACCCATACACACATAAAGCCTCAAACACCCACATTCATGTAACAACACACACAAATAATCTCTAACACCCACATTTACTCATCCATACACACATAAAACCTCTAACACCCACATTCACTCACCCAGGCCACACAAAATCTCTAAAATCCTCATTCACTCACCCATACAGACACACACACACAATCTCTTACCCCCACATTCACTCATACACACACACACAATCTCTAATATCCACATTCTCTCACCCATATACACATAATCTCAAAAACTCACATTACTTTACTCACTCATACTCACATAATCTCTTAAACCCACATTCACTCACAAACACACACACACAATCTAATACACCCACAAGCACTCGTGCACACAAATTATTATTATATCTATCACTCATGTTAGGTACTTAATCTCTCCCATTCGTCAACACACACACACACACACACATTCTCCCTAAAGCGCCGTGAGCATGGCTACGCCATGGAACATGTGCTATCATTGTTAAAGTGCCGTGAGCATGTCTAAGCAGTGGAACGTGCGCTATAAAAATGCAATCTCTCTCTCTCTCTCTCTCTCTCTAACATACACACACATAGTTGTGCGCACTTGATATACACCCTTCCACCTGATTCCATACTAGATGCGGACGTGTTAAAAATAATATTATAACATCCCTTCCGACTTTTTTCCCATTGACTTCTATCATAAACGCAAGCTACAACAATACTTTTCCATATAAGATACCATAATAATACAAGGACTAAGCAAGCAAAGGCCTTTACACTATAAAGTATAATGAACGGCATTTCTTGTATGTAGGCCTACCTCGTTTAACCTAAGGCGACCAATGGCCCCCGCCCTCGCTCTCTCTGTCGATCTCTCTGGTTGTGTTTCTGTATGTCTGTCTGTCTGTCTGTCTGTCTCTCTCTCTCTCAAACACACACACATTCACACAATCGCACACGCAATAATAGATCATTCTCATACCATTCCTGAGCTGTGCATGTAGGTGTTATACTATTCGTATATTACTATAACAGAAGGCCTATGCCTAAATGATCAAGTACGATAGATAGTTTTATCAACAACAGGTATGAAAACGCTTTTCAGTTAAGCTTTAGCTGCATAAATTTATCACCACATCTCATGACAGGCGGCATCCAAGCTCTCTCTCTCTCTCTCTCACACACACACACACACAATCCTAGAGCCAAGGCCCCAGTTTTCTGAAGTAGCCAGCAAGATGCCTGTGGACCGACAGCAAACCGTTGAAGCAAGTTTTGCCATCTGAACTGCCCCGTGCCGACTGCCGGCAAACTTGTGCCCATGCCTAAACATGGCGGTCCGCTTCATCCCACCTCGCTATCGATTTTCCCAAACTCAAAGGCATTTGTCACGGTCTTGCCGGTTTTTGTCTGTCTTTGTCTGTTCTTGTTTTGTTTGGGGGGGGTTTTTTAAAAATTTTTTTCCAGACAAAATAAAATTCAAGGAGGATTCAATGAGATTTAGGCCAAATTCAAAATTCAAGGAGTTTTCAAGGAGATTTTGGGGGAAAATAAAAAATCAAGGAGGTTTCAAGGAGCTCCTTGAAAATAAGGAGGCCGCGGGAACCCTGGACATGGTGTAGTGGCTGACCGAACAAGACATGTCACATAATGTTAGCAGAAAACAAAAGAAGAAGAACAAGAAGGGAAAAGGCATTGAATATGTGTAAACTTACGTTTCCATTTTGGTGAGGATCTCCATTTCATGTTTTAATTCCAGCAATCTCCTACACAAATATTTAGGGATGAAAAAATAAAATCTTATTAAACAGAAGAAAATAACAATTATAAGAATCTGTGAATAGAATGAATAAGAAAATGCCCTTGCAGCATTTTGTACAGGACAAATGGGTTTTGTTATGTACATTTACATACAGGGTGGGGAAAAATTTTTTACCACTTTGTTTTGGAACAACTCGAGAGTCAACAAAAACAGTATATTGATATTTTGGTAAATATAAGATTTAATTTAAAGGAATTTGGTTGACACTACATATAACAAAATGGCCTGATTACTTTCTCATTTATTACGACCAAAAACATGATCTGTTTTCAGCGTTGTGAATTTTTTGTCTTTCTTGTAAGCTAGTGTGACGCACTGTTTCACATATTTACTGATTGAGCAAAGTTGGCCATTTTGATTTTGAATGGGTCTAAGTAAGATCAGAATCTAGTTCAAAGCCTTTTACAATCCTGGGACAGCCAAATCATGGTCCAGTTTAGAAAGAACAAAGGGCATTCTGAGTGGAACATTATTTGTCCACGAGATCACCATATTGACAATTTGCAAATTTTGTAGACAATATACAACAACCCCTTAAAAGCCTTACATCCTGTCTTTGATTGAGAAATCTTGTCAGTTTAGCTTAGTCTGTAAGCAAAACAATAAATCTACAAAGAGAGCGACTTGCTCAGACTGACCATGCAAAGTCCATACCCAACTGAATTTCAACAGGGTTCAGGAATAAGTAGATGAATGCCACAAGATGACCACTAGCCAAGAAAGCTTGTGATTTAGGTTTGTCCATGAGGTCAACTCCACAGATTTTGAAAACAGACCTGAATCAAACTCCTCCATCTTCAGGTAAAGCAAAGACTGTGAGATGCCGACAAAAAGCAGAGTGTAGCAATGTGCAAGTGGCTTCTCAAAAGAAAAGAAGAAAACAAGGACTTTCTCGATGCCGTTTGGTTCAGTGACGAGTCCCACATTCACTTATCCAGTTAGGTCAAGTCAAAGAATGCAGTGCACTGTTTTCCTCACCCACCTCTATTCTGCCTCCAAAGGCCACTGGTCGTAGATAGGTACAATGTGTGGGTAGCTTTAAGCATTCATGGATTGGTAGCTCCCTTCTTCTTTGAAGACCCGGAAGGAAAGCTGCTACAATAAACATGGCTCAGAACATCAACTTGCTGTGGTCGGTTTCGTTGTTTGGTTTACAAGACCTGTGAATTGGCTGTCCCCTCTGGCATGGAATTGTCCAGCTTGAGACCTCTCTGGCCCCTTGTTTGAATGTGGATACCCAATCAGCTGGTAAAGACCAGACAGCACAGCGGCATACCCATCATAGACCAGCATTGATTAGATCACTTGTTATTGTGCTTTGTTTCCATTAAATCTACATCTCAAAATTTGGAAGAAAATTCTCTCATTGTTCAAATGAACCGTGACACTAAGCGAAACACTGTGATGCTATCCAGTGACTTTTATATAAGAAAACTTCTGTTACAACCGCTTAGTGCCCCCCCTTAACCGAAACATGCCGCTATCCACCGTGACGCTAAATGGCGGCAACTGTATATATACATTAAGATCTGATTGTATGTGTAGAAACTACCTGCAAATCAGGCAGTTCTACCTTAAGTAGCATTTTTTTTAGGTAATAATTGGAATTAAGATGTTCAATTTCACTATTTTGGACAAAGTTTAATTTTCTTTCATGACTATTGTATCAAATCAAACATTGGCACTGTATGGAAATATCAATATGTTATATTAAAATGCCACTCTCAAACAACATACTGTGTGCTGTTGTTATATTTTATGTCTCAGAGCTGGACGAACAAGTTGTACTCAGGTTGAAATGAATCATCCAAAAACAAAAACGTTTTATCTAAATTCTCATCAATACAGCAAGTACTTTGGTGGAAGTTTATAACACTCGTAATTGGCTAATTTAAGAAAATGTGATGTTCGGTTACACCACTGAAAATGAGTGAATTTAGCAAACTGATTAGAAAGACATCACTAAGACACACACATAGACACAATTTTTACATTGCTTCATTTTTGTATGGTAGAATACATAAATATACAAACATCAAACCTCTCATCTCTCACACACTGACAATGACGTTCCTACATCCCTATATTCATAAATTCAGATGGACATTTCAAACACTGATTATATTACCCTAAAAAAAGTAGCATGAGTTGTCGCAAAGATTCAAGGCTTTTGGTGAGTGGCACCATTTTAATCAGGTGTGACAATATGGTGAGGCCTGTGCCATTTCTGTGATGGGACTGGAAGCAACATCAAAAGCAGTTAAAATTGTATTTCATTGTCAAAGTAACACAAAATACAACACATTACTGTAAAAGGTGCTTCAAAAATACAATTTAGGTGCTTAACTGGCCCTCCAGGAAATTGCAACGCGGCCGCGATTTTCGCTGTAATTTTGTATTTTTGTTGTAATTTTCGTCACTTCTGCTGTTGCTTTTCTTAGTATTGTGAAGCAAACAATCGCCGGGCGAACTCTAACAATCTACTCAAGTCATTGTCCAGCAGGCCCTTCACTTTTCCCATCACTCCCCATCCCCATTCCTGACACACGACACACAGTGTGCATGTACATCTAAATAGATCCATCCGCGTTGGTCTAATGTCGTGATTTGGTCCAGAACGGTTAAGCTTTGGCTTTAGGTAAATCATACTGGTTAAGTGCATCATCGGTGCATGTCGCAGTTTGATCGACAGGCCAAGGCAAACAAATCTAGATATAGATTTAGATCTAGACTATGTAGAACCAATACCTTTCTGTTAGAATTATGACGGTCTCTCCGAACACGAATAATACCCCAAATGCCTCCTTTCTGTTAGAATTGTGAC
>JAOYNN010224874.1:0-10608 GCA_025770095.1 Goniobranchus kuniei
TGGAAAAGGCCTGTCGGGGAACATTTGTAAAGCGCTTTGAGCACATTTAGTGGATTTAGCGCTATATAAAAGCTCAGAAGCAGAAGAAGACAGGACTTTACTTAAACAGATTTGATTCGTTTTATCCTAATATCCAGTGTTTAAATAATATATTTGTTTACAATTGGGTGTTAAATTTGCCCATGCGGATTCTCAAGTCTATGTATTCTGTCAGTTGTTATAAATGTTTAATCATGATTCGGTGAAATGATACCATTGAATTAATTAATTAAATGATATAATTCTTATTAAGATTGTTGTCAGTATCAATCAGACAATGCCAACTGTGCATAAATTATGATGGATACCCCTCGAAGAACAAAGGGCTAGGATAAAGTCCACAATTCTCCTCAAAGGCATAAAGATCTAATCGACATATCAATTGATATAGTGATATCAACAAACACAACATTAATACTAGACAAAACAAAAGGCAAGAGTACGACATTCAAATCTATATTACCACCTAAATTCCTTCTTCCCTTGCTCACTTAGACTGTGGAATAGAATCCCTGGTTCTGTTAGATATACTCGAGAGGTGGATTCTTTCAAACAGTCACTCTGCCAGATTACCCTCAAGTCAAGCTTTAGATATCAATGGCTTCAACACAACAACCACAAGTTTTTTGTTTTGTTTGTTTTTAGTTCAGGTGCTTGACAATAAAATGTTCTGATTATTTGAAGAAGTGGAGAAGAACCCAGTAAAGTACCTAGACATTCTTGAGACGAAACCTAACCAATTGCCCCAAATCAGTCAAAGAAAAATGTGTTAATGCATTTGTTAAGGCTGTTTTAGAGTATAGATGCTGTGTCTTGGACCCTCACACAAAAAAAGAAAGCCTAGAGAACATCCAAAAAGAATGCAGCACGCTTTATAACAAACGACTGCAATTACACTCCGTAGTACATCTACAGCTATGAATAAACTAGGATGTATCTCCCTGGAAGAAGAAAGGGCTAGAATTAAGTCTACAACACTCTTCAAAGACTTAAATAACCTAACCGACATAACAATTAATATGTACCAAATAAATGACCATAACATTTATACCAGACAAAACAAAGGACAAAGTTATAGAGTACCAAATTCAAATCTAGATTACCACCTAAATTCCTTCTTCCCCAGCTCGTTTAGACTGTGGAATAGAATGTCTGATTCTATCAGATGCTGCAGAGACGTGGACTCTTTCAAATGGTTCCTCTTCCAGATTACCCTGAAGTCAAGCTACTAGACATCATATGCTTGAACTCACTTTTTTTCATGTGCTTCGACAGTTGTACTCAGTTTTACTGAGTCAGTCAGATCATTTGAGGAAGAAAAAGAAAAAGTCAAAATTTCGAATCTCTGGAGTTGTGTAATCGCAGAAAGAAGCGATGATATTGTTTTTTATAAATACTTTCTTCTCTGCTGAATTTATAATTTTTTAAAATCTGATCTGTGCTTCACCTTTCATCGTTATTGATTAGGCTATATCCTCAAAACATGCTATCAAGGGTGAGAAAAAAATTAATGATTATTTTGTTTTCTTTTCAAGATTCGAAAGAATTAATGTAATGTTGGGTGCCATAGCTGTAAGTTATAGCACTGGTGCATAAAAGGAGCTTATGCAACACCGGTACTTTTGCTTACATACAATTACCACAATTTTAAGAATTCCCTGCCCAAACATATGTCATCCTTTCTGAAATCATTCTAATTTGTATCCATTTATGTTAAATTTTTATTGCAGGTGGCCCATCCCATGACATCGTGACTGTGGAGGATGTATCAGATCTTACTTTTAGCACGGGATCAGACAGTTTCTCTCCATCCCGTACATACCTCGCTGCCCAGTGGTCAATTACTACAACTCAAGGTCTTTCTGTCCAGAGGTAAACAAAGAGGAAGATACAACTATTGTACATGTATATCTTTACAAATATAACACAATGAGACATAAGTAATATTCAAAGAAGAAGACAGAAAAAAGATATGACATTTTAGACATTCATTCTTTACCAGACAACAATACTAAGTAGTTTCAAACAAACAAGCACACTGACAGTAATACTCAGCCTCACAAAATCAATCAGTTTATAAGAATAAGAAGAACAAGCAGAAGAAAAAAATCGGAGCTTTCATATAGCACTAAATCCACTTAATGTGCTCAAAGGGCTTTACAATTGTCCCCTGAAGGGCCATTTCCAACCAAATACCTTCTCAACCCTATGTGGAGTTTATATAGATGCAGCCATTTTACAGGCACACTTGCTCTAGCATACTGACAAGATCATCTTCTGCCTATTGTCGGGTACTCAATAACACCTGATTGGGGTGAGGAAATGTATATAAATATCCTTTACAAGGCCTAACCAGCGGCCTCAAACTAAAAAAAACTCAGTTACAAGTCCAACACCCTTACCCCACAGCTACTCTGCCCCTTTTAACAGAAGATGAAGAAGAAGAAGAAGAAGAAGAAGAAGAAGAAAAAGAAGAAGAAGAAGAAGAAGAAAACTAGAAAATAAGAATTGAACAGATAGGAAATTAATTGAAAAAGAGATATCTACCTTATCTTGATGTAGAGATCCATACAGAAAGAGAACTTTGTTGCTGTGGGATCAATTGACTAAAAACTTTAAGATTGAAAGAAAACCTAAGAAATTATGTATAGCATGGAAAAATTCAGATAGTGTACAAAGTTGCAATGAGAGAGACAAACAGGAAACTCATTTCTATTCAATCTCTTTCTTTATCTTTACACTCTTTTTTCTTTCAGATATGAAGTAGCAGTTGGCGTTGCAAGCAGTTCAACACCTTCAGGGATCTACAATTCAGCAACAGAGAGAGTCTGGTATGACATGGGTCAGATGACACAAGCTGTTGTTCCTTTACCTGGTAATTATTTCTATTTGCTAACCAATTGAAATTAATAAGCAATAATTTGCTTCCCATAAAAAGTAAAGTTAGTCCCGAACCAATGACTGGGTATAGGGGAATTAGGGGTAGAGCCCTAATTATACTAGGCACACGGCATAATGTGGTAGTTTGCCATTGCTTTCCATGCCGACTTTACTTCCGCCAAGTCTAGAAAGACCTAGCTACCCATTTATACTGCTGGGTGAACAGGGGGCCCCGAAAAAAACCACTGCCTGGCTGGGGATCGAACTCGGGTCACCTCACATGGCAGTCAGCGCTCTACCAACTGAGCTACCGGGCCACCTAAATCATTGTAGAAAATGTAAATGTTTCCATTTTTTGGACATCTATTTTAAATTGACTTATTGAAGAATGTCCTTAATCCCTTTACTGCTACCGGGCAGCTCAGTAACACTGGACTGCCATATGCCCAGAACTGATCTGGGCCTTGTTCGAAGGCATTTCTCTTATGGTCAAAGGTAGGTAAGCAATAGAAAACTGTTTCCTAGTTATGGCACTTTCGTCCCTTGACCATCTCAGCACCTTTGATTAAGAAATCGAGTGTTTCTTTCATGAATGAATTTCTTTGTGATCACATCGATTTTTGAGTCATAATTTCGAGAAATTTTCATCATGTTGACTAATGCCCCTGATAGATAAAGATATCTACCACGTTTCACTGTGTTAGAGACACTAGAGGAGATCAACCATGATTCTAAGAGTGATGATACGGATCTAGATCTAGATGATAGTGAACGCTTGATGAGGTAAGGCATTGAGCAAAACCAGAATCTTGGTACAGATCTAGATCTAGATAACCAGGAATCACACAGATCTAGTAGTAGACAGGAGGAAAGAGATTCAGAAGAGGATAGATCTAGATATAGAACTGATTCTATTTCTTCTCATTCAACTGGCACGACTGTTAAAATGGCAACTTTCCCCGCACCTTAGTTGCCTTCTAGGCCCTTTGCAGTGGGCAATAAATCACCTGTCAAGGCCTAGCCAAGCGTGTGACAGCCAGGAGTGCCTACCATCCATTTGAAATGAAATTTCTTCTCAAGTTCCACTGACTTTGCGCCACTGCATTGTCTGATTGAATTTAACTAGCCTTTTCATTCAAGGTACCATTTTAAAGCTCTGTATTTTCTCTACAAGACAATATAAATTTTGTGCTTCTCCATTTCTTAGGGGTGCTTTTATCCCGTGTTTTCTTTTACGTATATTTCCTGTTGAGTGCAAGTCTCCATTTCATAGGGGTGCTTTTATCCCGTGTTTTCTTTTACGTACATTTCCTGTTGAGTGCAAGTAAGTTTTAGCCATTTATGTAAATATATATTAAATAACTCAGGATTTCCGCAATCAAAGTTATGAAAGTTACAAATTTCATTTGATGAGATATTTATTCTTTTCACGTGAAAATTTCATTTACACACGGCCTCTAGTGTTCTGCTACGACAGTTTGAATTTTGTATTATTTTCTTTCCCGTCTCATTCTAGGTTTTGTACTCTGTGAGTACTGCTGTTTCAAAGCGATTTCAGTTGTTTGTTTTTTTTGGGGGGGGTAAAATAATTGTGGAGGCGCACAGTAAAATTCGCATTGCTAATCTGAACGAATTGTGTAGGACATGCAGAGGGAGAAAACTTTCAAAAAAAACAAAAAGAGAAAAACAGAAAGATCTATAAAAGTGTTGACTTCATTGGTGAATTACTTTTAGTATTCGGTTTGTCACTGGCAAATGACAATCCCTCCAAACATGCTCAATTTATTTGTCCTGGAAGTTTTTGCCGAATAAACAGCTTAAAAAACATTTTTACGAAGGAAAAATTCTTCAGGCAAAGAAACTTGTCAATGACAGTCAACATATCTGGAGTTTAGCCAAGATGTGACTACACAAGACTGTCCATTTTGTTCCTATTTTTATCGGACAACTGTCGGTTGCATAAAAACAAACACATCCACATACTGCACCCAAAAGCCACAACCAACTACACCAACCAACACATGCCATATGCCACAAGAACATGAACAATCAAACGTGGTTCAAACTAATACAACATTCTTGATTCCTGCTACTTATTCTGACAAAACAACCAGTCCTTCAGAAGAGAGCAACACATCACCAACTCACTTCTTAGATTTTAATGATACAGACAATATCGTAGAAACACAACATATCACATCACATGACAGTGATTTAGTCACAGCAGGCATCGAATGCAGGAATTCCCTTATTGCTTCATCAACACCGTCCAAACGCACTAAAATTATGAAAGACAGCATCACTTCACTCGCATTCAAGAAAGATGGACTGTTTAGTCAATCTCGAAAGAAACCAAGAAAATGAACATTAGATGTTGAGGAAACTGAGCTCAATAATTACTTTTTTATAGCATTCAGTTCAGCAATTCATAATCCAACATAATC
Source organism: Goniobranchus kuniei (assembly GCA_025770095.1). Lineage (NCBI taxonomy): Eukaryota > Metazoa > Mollusca > Gastropoda > Nudibranchia > Chromodorididae > Goniobranchus > Goniobranchus kuniei. Next base: position 5,364 of record JAOYNN010224874.1, read on the forward strand.
AGGAGCAAGACATGAGGACAGCCAATGTATATAGCCAAATTAACAAAACCTGGGGTAGAAAGTAGTCATGCCAAACAGACAACAAAGAGGAATGGCACAAATCTTATTTCATCAATTAGGAACATGTTAGCCAGTAATTCAAAAGACAGCCTCATTACACAACAAACATCAGCCACTTCCCGTAAGAAGAAGCATTTGTGAACAGGCATGCATCAAAACAAAGCCTCAAATGAGCAGTTAGACAGTGATGGCAATGACAGAAGCAACCGACCTGACATGGAGCCAGTTGCGTCTACAAAGCGGTATTTGAAAGAAGCTGGCCTGTCATTGCCAAATGAACATGAACAACGGAAGGTTGCATCAGATCTGGCAGCTGAAAATGTCATCATAGGTATGAAAGTTTTTTGCAATCATGGCATTTCATGTAGTTGTATATTTTACAACCAAAATGGATGTTTACTTTTCTATTTTGCTGACAATCCAAAGCTATTATAATTTGTTACAAAACAACATCTGAAAATTTGTCATGGTATGAAGACAATCGTCCTTTAAAACAGTTGAGGACTCTAGATGGAAAGCTTGTGGTTACATTCATTATGCTTGCTGTCCTGTCTTTAGACTTGATATCTTTTTTAAAACCTCTTCTTAAATGATTGCACGTATTGGTTTTACGGGATAGGATAAGAAATCTGCTGTGAAGAAAATTGTATTTTTCTATTCAGGGACTGAAAATGTTACAAATTGTGTTTTACCCTCCATTGAAGATTTTAATTGTGCGTATGAAATTTAAATCCGATTTAATAACTAGAATAAGATACATTGAAATGCCTGTGGAAATTCCAGAAATTTTGAGACTAATTTTGATTCATGTATAGATTAGTGCAAGTAAAATTAGGTGCTTAACCCATTCACTTTTTGAGCACCAGTTTATTGGAAAATGATTTAAGAATTTGTCTTCTTACTTCAATTACATCAACATAATCACCCCTTAATAAGACACTCTGCCTGTAGCGGTGTAAAAGTTGGGGAATAAATGTTCTACATTGTAACAAAGCATCCGCTATTTTGCAGGTCAGAGATCTGGGATGTTTAGTAACAAAGTCACACTTTCTCAATATGTGGCTCTGACTATTATTTTCAGGAGCTGTCCAACATTTTTATCTTTTCCCTTCCTTAGGGTGCTATTGGCAAAGCAAAAGATTGTATAAAACTTCAAGAGGAGGGCAAAATGAGCGAGTCAGAAGTGAACAACGTATTAGCAAGGGCTGACACCATTTCCTATGGAACCATGGCGGAGATCGGCCACTTCCAAGAGCAGCGTGTTGACGACTTTAAAAGCATGATGCAAAAATATTTGCAAGAACAGATTAATTTTTACAGAAATGTAAGCTAGCATTTCTTTTTTTTTTTGCCTCAAGGCTACATTTCATGTTTAATATAATCTGTAAAATACACACTTGTCACATTAGGAGTAGTAGATAGGCATCTCCGGACAGCTAGGTCTACTTCCTGTAGTCGGACGTCAGCTTAGCAACGACTTTTCATTGAGGTGAACTTATAGAGGAAAGGAACACAAACATTAAAACTTACAGGTTCAAGAGTTACACACTCACCAAATTCTTCATAAGTCCCATCCATCATCGTGTTTACCTGGATGAGACTGATTTCCCTTCTGTCAGCACTGCTGTCACGGACGTTTGCACTCTCTGTCACATCTGTTCATTTCTATTCTGTGGTATTGTTAAAAAAAATTTGTGCAAAAGCAGAAGTGCATTACAATCAAAGGGAAATCACTCCTGATCATCATGGCCTCATGCTTTTCTGCATTTGTTTTGTACATTAGGACTCTTCCATTTCCATCTGTATAATTGAGCAGGGCAATACAAATGTTTACTGAAAGTTTCAACTTAAGTTTAATGTGGCAATGTTATTGTTAAAGATAATGTTTGTCCACCTGCGTATTCTTCTTATTCTTCTTCTGGATATCTGCAGTAGCCCCACAGTCGGGGGACCAATCCAGTTTACACAATTACATTGTACACTGTCATCCACAGTTCACACAATTACGTCTACACTGTCATACATAATATACAGATGAATAGGCTTCCAGAGAGACTGCAGATGAATTTTTGGGGACAGGCTGTTTCCACCGCCAGGCCCAGGAGATTGTTCCATAAACGAATGGCAGATGAAAAGAATGAATGGTTGTATGAATTTGCTCTGGCTGGTGGAATGGAGAGTTTTGCAACTTGTTTCCTAGTTTGTCTCTGAATGTTCTTCATGTTTGATGGCATTTTCTGGCTGCTTATTACTAGAGTTCCTCCTTTCAGTCAAATTACCAGTTTAAAGGATATCAGATTTGATAAATTAGATAATTGATTTAAATGTCCGTGGATAGTCCAGAAATTTATCCTTTATTTTATTCTTTTTGTATAATGCTTATCACTTGGTGCTAAATGTTATTCTTGCTTTTTAAAAAAAAGTAATTAATCTTTTTTTTTTCCTTTTTTTTCCAGTTGACAGGAAAGCTTGAGGAAGCTCTGCAGCATTATAATGACATCTAATAATTTTGAGTGGGAGGAGTCATTTATTCAAATGAGTGGGAGGAGCCATTTATTCAAATGACTGGGAGGGGCCATCAACCTGCAGCCAGCATTACTTGGTTACTGTGCTCTTACCTTTGTGTCAGACCGCAAAATACATCAAAGTTACACCTTTCATTGGAAATGATTCTATTTATAGAGATTGAGCGCTACATTTAGTAAACATTGAAGAACTCTGCTTGGAATCACTGATGGAATATAAGGAACAAGGTGTGTTATTTTTAACCTGATTAGATATTAAGTAAAATGCTACCAGGTATTTCGAAGATTAAATCATTTGTGTGGTAGCCATAGAAAACAAATTAGAGGCCATGGCTCTTATATGATTCAGTATCACCAAGTAAAGGTCAGTGCAAACAGCTACCCAAACATAGAATTGAGAAACTTCACTCTCTTTTTTTACAAGAACATGAGAAAACAGTCTAACTTCGTCTTGAAAATTAATTGAAACATTGAATGTTAACATTAGAAATGTAATTTCGTCAGCCAGGTACTTTGGATATGTAGCAGCAAATTAAGAACATATCACAAAATAATAATGTGGTATATCAAAGGTCATTAATACATTTTGCTGCCTTCATGCAAATCAACAGATAATGTTTTGTGAAAATGGTCTCTTCAGATAGCTGTCTACAATTTTGCCTGTAATAACTAAAAGCTTGAACATGTGTGCACAATTTTTTTTTAAAGGGGAAAACATGATTTAAACCCTACTTCTTTCTAAAATCTACTACATAATGTATTGATCCATGAAAAAGGACACATTTGAACATCAAAATTTTTCACCAACATTGCACGTAATCAAATGCCTTGCTGAGCACTGAAAAGCTAAGTCAGAATATTATAATGTCTTCAAGACAGCTTATTTTGAAAGAATTGATATTGAAATGTACTTAACATTTATTCTTATATAGGATGTTCCAGAGAGAATATGGCAAAATTATCATTCGATATTCCAACAATGAAAAAACCAATATGAAACCCTGCTTGGACACGTTATCACATAGTGGATCAGTGCTGAATTCTATTCTAAAAGCAAACTGCACAGTGACAATGAGATTTGTTTTCACAACTCAAGCATACAAAACACCTTCTACTGAGAAGTTACCATTTTTAGTGTAAAATACGTGACCTTCCCTCCCACAATTGAATGACACTCGACGGATCACTTAGCCGTGGGCTTTTCTGGCTAAGCGTGATCACATCTTGGCACGAGCCAAGAGTCAAGAGGCATTCACCATGGTCAGTACAAGCATGCATGACTGCGTGGGTTCCAGCTTCACTAGTGTGCGGTCACACTCATAAATGCCTTGGGTAAGGCACTTCACTTCGTTTACCTCACTTGACTCAAGTGTGAATGAGTACCCGTCTGTTAAGACAGGGCTGTCTCTGTCTGAAAAAATGTATTCACACTTAACAGGCTGCAAGTCTTGTTCTATATGTTCTGTTTTGCTGTTGGTCATGGGAGTAAAATGCCATTGTAAAGAACTGTGAGCATGGCTACGCCTTGGAACGTGCGTTATATAAATACTTTACTTGTATTTTACAACAATCACATTGTCACCAAATCAAACTTCATTAAATCTTCTATCAAATAGTCACTGATTCAGTCCATTAAAATGCTTAAGAACTGAAAAAGTGTATAATAATTTTGCTATATTCTTTTTGAAACACCTAGTATATCCCCATGATTTTAACCTGTGGCAAACTCACTGGATTGTATATGGGATAAATTTCTAGACAAATAGCCATAAAACAGTGCTCAGTCTGTATAAATAATATAGAAGTTCTGTTATCATGGTGCCATCTATCATCATCATCATCATCACATGTGTATCTATTGAACCGTTTCCATATAATTTTATTTAGACTTCACACAAATATGGGGCACCATTGATTGCATGGCGATTTTTGTTTTCATACTCTAATGGTTTTTGTTTTGTTTTGTTTGTTTTTTTTAAGCAATTATTTTCTCTAAATTTTTTTTTGAATTAATATTTCATGATATGTATAACTCACTGGTCTGTTTTTAAAATTTTCTGGTGTGATAATCTACTCAGTGATGTTGTTACAGGAAATTCTTGCATCGCCAAAATGTTTTGGTTTTTTTATGTATCCACCTATCTTTATGCTCTATGATTTTTATTGCATTAACCATGTAATCTTTCAACTTGTTGTGTAAAAACGTGGGCATGAACAACTATGGACGTCTTGCCTTCAGTGAGAAATTGACCTGCAGGTAAAATGTGAGGAATATAAGGTATTTATTTATAGTTTGTAGTATTTTCGCTTTTGAAAAAAAAAAGGTCTCAGAGAAACCTTAATCATTTTTTTATTTTCTAAATGACAACACAGTGGAAGAACCCTTGCACTTTGAAATACAAATACAAGTTATTAAAATGTGTATTGATCCATCAAAAAAATTTTTTTTCTCACCTATCATAGAAAATAAAGTCAAGTGAATTGTATGAGATACCATAATGTGTTTCCATTTTTAAAAAATGTTTATATATTACTCCTTTTTAATTTTTATCATACATCCTTGGTCATTTTAAATGAACTCAGTTATATTAACCCTGGTGGGGCTCGCCATTTTACCGGAAGTGATATCAGGTTGTGGGATGGCCTGATGATGTATTTTG
>JAOYNN010224985.1:0-10608 GCA_025770095.1 Goniobranchus kuniei
TATATATTACTGGTTAATCCATAAGATTTAATCTTTTTGAATAGTCTTTTGTGAGGTACAGAATCAAATGCCTTACGAAAGTCAAGGTGAATAACATTTATATTGCTACCAACATCAACAAGTCTACTGAAATCTTCTATAACTTCCAGTAGTTGTATAATACATGATCTTCTTCGTCTAAATTCATGTTGACAATTATTTAACACTTTATGTAACATTTTATATAATAGTGTGTATAAGGCATTCTGTATTGATTGTAATTTGTTAGTCTTTTCAGCATTGAATACGAAAGGCAGGTCCCATTTTTGTGAAATATTCAATTTGCCATTGTGGTCTTCTGTTTTATATCCGTGATGTCTATGCAGATCTAATGAATTTTTTAAGTTTTTAATTTGCGTTACAACTTCTCCCGCACTTGTAAGATTGAAGGGCCATCTTCTTTGTGAACTGCCACGCTCGCTGTTTTAGTCATATGCAGAAGTAATCCTTTTGTATCACTGATGCCTTTTACCTTGTTTGGACATCATAATTTGGTGTTGTGCATGCATCATCTGCAAATCTTCTACTAGTTAGGTTAACACCACCAACGCTTATGCCTTCTGTACTTCAATCTCAAGGAGGATTATTTCGATGTAATAAGACGAAAAGGTCTAGTGAGAGAACTTAGCTTTTTTGCAGTCCTTCTTGATGCTTAATAAGTCAATGTTTCATTATTGACTTTACAAGCCTTTTTTTTTAATTTTTCAACAAAATTTTGGATGTAGAGCCTTGATTTACCTTAACATCATTTCTTTATTAAGCACAGGAAATGTTATGTCCTTTTAAGAATAGTTTTGAGTAAAAACAATTTCAAAGTTGGTCAATTCACACATTTTCATACATTATTACGTAGTATTTGGTCAAATTCTTACAACTTTGGTTAATAGTAACATTTTTACTTTCATTCTTAAAGTAAGAATTTTTTGTAATCTAAAACTGTGCATCATATAGGCCTTACTACCTACAGGTGGACACTATCATTCCTTAGAATATGTTTGAGTATTTTTTTTCTTCTCTCTCCATTTCACATGTTCACAAGCAATTCCCACTTCTTCTCTTAGTATTTCGGGGACACTTGGACACTAACGTTCTCTGCGTCTGGATTTACTTGGCTATTGTGTCTTATGGTTCAAATATAAATCTTGAATACATTCAGCCCAATGTTGTTAAATGTCTCCGTTGTTAATTAGGATCTTTCCCTGGGAATCTTTTACAAATTTTTCCCGTGTGAACTTTTCCCCCGTCAATGTTCTAATTGTCATATGATTTTACTTTGTTTTTCTATTTCGTTGATTTCCAATGCATTGGGCATTTCTATATTATACCGTTCCTTATTCTTTAACCATTATACAATCATTTTTTATCAATATTTTTGGGCCAATTTTTCTGCTTGTATTGTAAACTATTCTTCTTCATTTTGCTTCGTCTGTCAATTGTTTCTAACTTCTCTTTATCTCGCAGTTGTTTGGGTTTTTTGTTTCATGCCTTTTGTGGAAAGACTCCATTCTTAATTTTCTTAAATTACTGCAATACGTTTCAATGTTCTACATCACTTTGATGTGTTTATATCGTTGAATTAATGGTTGTCGGTAGTTGGGTGAGAAAATTAGCCAGATTGTTACCGGGAAAGAAGCGTTGAGAGCTATTGCTTGGCAGTGTGAGATACATGGCTGCCTTTTAGTTTTTCCTCTTTATAGTTGGGCTAGGTAAAAGATAACCCAGACTGCTGCTGAGTAAACTCGTCCACAAATGTTTCAATGGGTTATCGTTATCTTGTACTGCCACCTGGTAAAGACTCGTAACGATGATGGCATAGGTGATGATAACTTGGCTGAAATACACGATTTCAGATTTGGGAATATCGGCGCCACAAAATCTCCAAGGTTTTGCTCCTACGTTTTCCTGTTCTTCTCCTTCTTCAATGGACGTTGTGGATGACGGTGAAATATTCATACCGTCTTCACCCTCTCGATTCAAACGGTTGCAAAGTATTTGAAGAAAGTCCTGAATACACGTTATCCTTTATAGAATTTCACAAGATCGTTTTTCAAGATCCAGCTATTGAACGTTGACGGATATCCTTTCCACTTGACCAAAATTTCTTTTTTACTTCCCCTCCTTCTCTCATCCAAAATGTTTTCTATCTTGTAAATGTTTGTATTCTTAATAACTTTTTGAAGTTCGTTGGCATAGAACGATCCAGTTAAAACGTTTCCATCATAATCTGTCAACTCATACCGCTTCGGTCGGGAATTTAAAACTTTGGAAATGGTGAACAACTCTTCACTCCAGTTTTGCAAATATCCCTTTTTAAAAGTCCTCTTGGCTTTGCTTATTCGAACTCTGTCTCCCACTTTGAAAACATTTTCTTTGCCTTTAGACGTGGACTGGTTTTCGTAAAGCGTTCGCCATACCTTTTCTTGATTAGCCTTATTCACATCATTAGGTCGTGTTCCAATACTCCTGTGATAGCTGTTGTTATACGCTTTTAAGAGATCATCGAGAACGTCCACATATCTCAGAGCGTCAGTCTTTGTGAAAAAACGCCACATGCGGCTTTTAAGAGTCCGATTAAATCTTTCGCATATTCCAGCTTTGATTTCTTCATTGTTGGTCGTAAAGAAATCAACGTTTTGCTGTTTTAAAAAGTTTTGGAAGAGACGATTGGTGAATTCAGTACCTTTATCCGTTTGCAGCACTCGCGGCTTCCTTTTAAGAAGAATGTGTTTTTCAAAAGCGATGATCAAGCTTTTCCCAGTTTTGTCTTTTCAGAGGTACGGCCCAAACAAATTTTGAAAATACGTCTATACAGGTGAGAAGGTATTTGTAGCCATCGTTGTATTTTGTCAACTTTGATAAATCCACGAGGTCGGCTTGCCATTGATCATCAATCCCTCCAACGATGACTTTGCTTCTTTTGAAATGACGAATGACCGGTTTGTGTAAAGTGTAGACATCTTGTTCTGCCAACCAGTCTTTCACTTTCTTCCGAAGTTGGCCCGGTTTCCATTTCTTCTTCCTATTCGTTTTAACTTGTTTCATTTTATAAGCTCTTACTAGCGCATTTACGCCTCCAAAACTTCCCGCTTCTCCTGGTCGGTAATATATATTGTATAGGGCATTTTCCAACTCTGATTCTTTCTTTTTTCTGGATGGAGCCATCAGTAAGGTGTCCAAATCACCCTTTTCCGCTTTCTATTATATCTTGAGAGGGTGGGCACTCCAGTCTTTTTCTTTTTGTTTTCAGAAGAAGAACTATCTGAAGTCATCCAATTCCACTTTTCAGAATTTCCAACTAAATCCTGAGGTATATTGCTTTCTCGCAAGCTCTGAGCAAATGCTTCCCATCCCCTGGGCACATGCGATTTTCTTTTGCGTAGCACGTCTTGGACCAGATCATTGATATTTGTATTTTGCAAAAGCTGCCCTTTTATGATCACCTCGCCTTTTTTCATTCCAACTGATATTTGGGTCTCTCTTCAGTCTTTCTAATAGCAAGGTCGCTTTGTTTTTCATCCTGACCGGTGCACTTTTCATAATTTCCCTTTCAAAGAAATCTTGTTCAATCTCATTCGTTTTGGTATTGTTTATACTCCCTTCATAATTTATATCAGAAGGAGTGAACGCAGTAGACGTTGACGGCGCAGCGTTCACTAATTTGACGTGCGGAGGTTCGATTTTTTCTCGATAGGTTAGATACCGCTGCAGATTGTCGTTATAAAGCTTCACTTTGTCCGTATCTGCCAAATTTGGGTCTTGTAGAGTATTTTGCATTGCCAACTCTTGACGCGTTAATGCTTCATCAAGGATATTATCCCGTTTTCTATCCTTTATCTGCTGCTGCTACTGCTGCTGCTGCTGCTGCTGCTGCTGCTGCTGCTGTTGTTGTTGAAGGTAAAGTTGTAGACTTTGGAGTAGGCGAGGCTCGACAAGAGCCATCTTTTTAAAGTGTGCCATTACTTGATTAATTCACTGACTAAGGGGGCCAGCACTTGCGTTGCCAGAGGGGCTATTAGGGCTGAGAGAAATCCGCTTCCCTTCTGTAAAACAATCTTTTTCTTGTCCTTGTTTGAAATGCTACGTGAAGCAAGTCTCCTGACGACCTCACGATATCGTTTTAACTTGGACAACTGCTGTACGCTTAAAGGCACATTGCCTTTTAAGATATTTTTCGCACATTCGCAGAGACATATCATTAATTTACCATCGGCCTCCTTCATTATGGCTCGTATCATCTTCGGCTTGCCCGTTCCAAGAGCTCCCAATAAGAAGGCGTTTTTTCTCAAGCGTTTTGTAGACATGTAGCTCAAAGATGTGATCGCCATCAAAGTCGAACCTCAAATGAAATGGTTTTAAGCTTTATTTCTCCAGATATACGTATTGAGGGCCGGGTGGAAAAATATTTGCTCTTAGTCTCAGATGTTCTGGGGTATCTTGTTTCAGATCAATCAACAGATAACCGTGAGCTTGAGACGTGGCATCTTTGAAAGACTCTTGAATATATTTAATATTTCCTGGGCGCATCTGCTTGGCCAGGTTGCTTATCTGAGACGTGTCTCTGGGGTTTTTGAAAAGTACTAGATAATGAGCATTCAGACTAATCGTTCTTTGCTCCTTATTTTTGCTGAATAGATTCTGAACGATGTATACCACGCTAATATTTTTATGGTGACTGCCTTTTGTAAACAGATGCGTAACTCTTTGATCCGTTTCTGCCATGAGATCGTCAAAGATAATTAATTTTCTCACATCTTTTTTATCAATATGAGAAGCAATATCATCCGATAAACCTTCCACGAGTTTTATATTTGAAGGAAAAGTATTGAAGGACGATTGCCACTCTCCATAACACCATATTATTTCCTCAGGCGTCGGAAACATAACATTTTCAATTTCTTTCAGGAACCGAAGTACAAAATGTGTCTTGCCACTCATCGTTGGCCCGGCTACAATACTTGTAAAGGGGTGCTTCCATCTCGGATCCATCTTGACATAATGGCAAATATTATTAAAAGGAGCAAGTTTTATTCCAACGTAGAAAACATTCTTAGATGTTTAGAGGTTTTGTTGAAATGCCGTCTTGTAGAACGATTCTCTTGGCGTAAAAATAACTCAGCCCAGCTCTTGTCTGACTGTAGGTAAAAATTTTATTATCATGAACTTTAAATCCAGTATTTGTCCCGCTGCCTGATGTTTGTGACTGGATGACCTTTAAGTATGCTTCTTTCTTAAAATTATTTTGCTTCTTGTTCAGTCCCTTGGAACTGACCTTTTCATCTTTGCCGTAGCAAAAGTATGTCTTGCTGCAAAGGCCAATCATCCCTGTGCCTTCCCATTCCAATTTAAACAACCCTGGTGTTCTCTTGTCAAAGGATTTTCTGCTTCGGCAACAAGCATTCTGGGGTTTCCATTCACCTCCACTCAACTTGGTCTGAATAAAATTTCCTCTGTGTGTCTCACAAGCCTCTGCAGGTAGCCACTTATCCCATTCCATAAAAAACTCCCTTCTTCTCTCGGGTTTCAAGACGGCTTCAAGGTTTGGTGCCGACAGCGCTAAGTAAGCCGAATCGGTATCCATTTCAATGTATTGGTAATCTCGGCGATCGACGTAATAATCAATAAAATCATAGTAAAATTCGAGCATCCGCAATTTTGCGTACTGATAAACAAAAAATCCAATGTGTAGGGGGAGATCTAGCTTTATAACTTTTTTATTCATCTCAATCTCGTAGACAGAGTCCCTCAGTTGGTTGAGCCTTCTGAATGTGATGTTATTTACAAGTTCTGAAGCTTCATGATCGCTGTTGACAAATTTAAGGTTGCGATGCTTCTCTTTGTTGGTCACAGTTTTACCATATCCCGAGTTTCCCAAAAGCTTCATCGTTTCAGCGACTATGCTCTGATCAGGGTTAACATCACCTGCACGGCGGGCATCGGACACGCTGTCTCCAAAAGATCTAAAACAGGTTTTGGGCTCGTATTCAACGACTTGATAAATTTTGGTGACCACAAGTCCATGAAGAATATACCACTTTAGAAGAGGTGTCGCCAGCAGGATCTTTTGACCAAAGTAACTTCCAATCAACATCTTCGAAGGACGTTTGAGATATCCATTATCCTCTGCATGTTTCCTCATATGTGGACCAATGTCATCTCTGGACACGCAGGTATTTTTAAAAATTGGTTGCATTTCCGAGAAATGCTCCCGCAGATGAATGGGAACCTGGATGTCACATTCGACCATTCCAAACATACTGCCATCTTTAATCCGTTCTAAAATTTCTTCCTCAGACATCCCCTTCCACACATTGATCTTTTGACTCCTCTCAAAATGTTGTTTCAAAAATTGCTGGACGACGGGACTGTTCCTTTTCAAGGTCTTCCACTCGCATTCCCAGAGTTCAACCAGATCATAGCCCAGTGTCCTTATATATTGGGAATTCTTTTCAGTCTCTTCAAAAAGCTCTCTCATTGGTTTTCCTCTTACGTCATTCCTAGTCTGTCCAAAATTCAGGTGACAGTCATGTCCGTGCCAGAAACAGCCATGGAACTGGTAAACAGTTCCAGTCTCCTTGCACCATCCATCCACGGGAAGACTTCTGGCACCAATTCTCTTTTCTTTCCCATTAAACTGATGGCGGATGTACATTCCCTCCCTTGATGACAGATACTCTAGCCATTCCATCGCCATGCGGCCATATCGATGAGAACAAACAGGCTTAAAATCTGGTTCTCTCCTCCTAACAAACCACCCCGTCGGCATGTCCTGCATTAAACAATTCAAATATAATGCGTTAGCATCAAATCCCAAAACTCCTCCACAAAACTTGGCATCCTCTCCAAATTCACACTCCCTAATTTTTGTCTCTCCAACTTCGTGGTGACGATGGAAAATGATGGAGGGTCCACCCACAATGTTGCTTTTGACAAGATCATGAAGATCAGCGTTCTTTCTGTCAAACAAGGTAAAGTAAGTATCCTGTGGCAGATTCTGGAAAAGGTATTTCATAGTTAGCCAGGGAACACTGATTCCGTCCTTGAATAAATCAATCTCCCTTTCTCTGTAAAAAAGGGCCAGTTTCTCCACAGCTTCAATAAAGGGTTGGACATCCCTGTTGTTGTACCAGATCAAATAATCCTTGAAGGTCTTCATATTATTGTCATGCCAAATCTTCTGACACCATCGGTAGTCTTCCTCAGTAATACTTTCCTTCTTCAATGAGCTGTAAAAAGCTTCATGAGGTGGTAACTGGGGGTAATTCAATTTCTCTAACTGATCAATCCACTCGTATGACAAAAATCCCTTGGTTGCAGAGCATTGATACGCTTTTAAAAATTTATCATAACTGAAGCCGGGCGCTAAGTAATTTGTTACATCCAAAAAATTCAGGCAGTCAGTTCTCAAGCTCATAAAATTGTTATTCTTTTTAATGGTCATCTTGAGGTGGTCATGTTCGAGCAGGCATTCGATGAAATATTTCTTAATCAAGTTCAGGTCATACTTGCCCCCATTAAAGGAGAAAACGGGAAGTTCCTTCAACCAGGACTCCAACTTGAGTTTCAAAAGCTCCAAAGGATGCTGTTTTTCCTTTCCGCCCTTCGTTTTCATCACTGGCTCCAGTTCACGGACTTCCTGGATTTTTTCGTCTAGCCTCTGGAAGACACTCTCGTAATCGGACAGGAGACGTTTAAAGGCTGCTTCAGCGATCTCTTTCAAATAAGACAGAACTTTGAGGACTAATTCCTTACTATCTCCACTGGTGATAAAGCAAACTGGATCAGTGAAGAGAGGGACGTTGCTGCAGACAGACACTGATAGAGGTACATGCTCCGCTACCCAGGTTTGTTTTTCGGTATTTGCAGGCAGGTCTTCCTTTTTCATGTAGGCCTCGAAGTCAAAGGCAGCAAAGAAATGGCAATATCTCAAATTATCAACCACGAATAATCCTTCGTCTTCCAGCTCTTGGAAAATAGTTTGGCTGGGATGATAGACTCCACCTACATTTTCGTGTCGAACACTTGCCTCACACTGAGACTCGTGTCTCTCCATATCCCACTTCGTCTTCCATAATTTTCCGCATTTGCTACAAGCAAAACATTTGGTATACAAACTGAAATTGGTAATGAAACTAAAATGGCGATCAAACAAATTTAAATTCATGGTCTTGTCATATTTGGACAAAGAACGTTTTACAACAAAGGCAGTCACCTTCCTTTCATTCCTTTTAGCATAGTCGTGATCATCGTCAATCGCTGTATTACGACCCTCATCCACAATTGTCTCCTTCAAAGAATAGACATTAATATTAACCTTGAATGTATTTTCAACTTCCAAAAGCTCGTCAAGAGAGATACCAGGGAAGGTTTCCTTGTTGGCAGTCGCACCCACGTATAAGTAGAAAAACCCGTCTGCAGCCCTCTGCAACGCATGGACGTCTGCACCATTTGCAAGAGCCAAACAGCGGAACAAGCACAGGTTGTCATCGAATTGGAAACCATGATTTTCGTCTCTCTGCAGAGCAATGAGTCCCGGGTTGTTCAGAACGAACGGCGGTAAATTCACAGCACTGCCAATAGGAAAATCCTGGAAAAAGGAGAAGGGCAAGAGGAAAGAAAACAAATTAAAATCAGAAAAGAATAGAGAGGGTGGGGGTGGGGAAATTGGGGAGGGAAAGCTATTGGGCAACAAAAACAATTAAATAATATTAATAATTTACAAATAAGAATAATTAAATAGAATAAAAGAATAAACGAAAAATGAATCAATTTATTTGTATAAGACATTAGAGCTCCACCATCGTCTCTAAAATGCGACATAAGGGCGCCGCCATCTTGTACACCATCTTTAATGACGTCACATCGTAGCCTCCATCGCCCAATGCACCCCATAAGCGCCGCCATCTTTAATGACATCACATCCTATCCGCCATCTTATTTCCTGTCCACCATCTTAAAATGGACAACTATGGGTTCCACCATCTTTTACACCATCCTCAATGACATCACTTCCTTTCCGCCATTTTTACAATGGCGACCTATGGGTGGCGCCATCTTTAATAACGTCATATCCTATCCACCATCATCTTTCCTGTCCACCATGTTAAAATGGACAACTATGAGCGCCACCAGCCTGTATTCCAATTTTAATGACATCATCAATGTTTTGTAATTTTGTACTCCAAATCTCTTTTTCAGTTAAAGTCTTGCTAGATTTAACATTAGATCTAGATTTATGTTAAAACAACTTACCAGAATTTTGTTGACGATGAAAGTGACGTTAATAACCATCTCCACCACCGACTTTGAGTTAGGTCGCTGCTGACGGGGCCCATTCGAGAATATCGGCATTTCTTATTACATCAAGGAAATCTTGAAAGGAAGGTAGATCCTTGACAAGGTGTGGTTCCATCAAAACACCGCCGTTGTTTTGACAAGAATGGAAATACCGAAGGTCTCCAGTCTCAAGATGTCTCAAGATAAAACCATACGATACATCAATTTTGAAGGAATTTTGTTGACATTCGAAAATCTCTTCAATGAGTTGAACTTCAAGATCGGTTGTTGATAGGGTACGTAAACGAAAATTAAACAGGTCTTGAACTTTCTTGGGGACTTCAGGAATCTGGTTCTTATAGCAGCCCAATTAGTATTAAAAATTTCTTTCATATCATCTTCCATTATGCCATCCAACAAATCGACGGGGGGTGTTAACGGGTCAATGTCAAACTTGACTCTCCTCATTTTGGAACATCCAGAAGTTGAAGTCGTTGTAGGAGTGGCTCTCCTTTTTCTTGACGGGGCAGCAGCAGCAGCAGCAGCAGCAGCAGCAGAAGTCGCTGTAGAATCTTTAGGGACAGCCGACTCTTTAAAAATACACTTTTCTCTGTGGTTGTCCAGATCTTCACGTCGCTGATAGGGTTTCTCACAAGTAGGGCAGGAAATTTCTGCTTGTTATGAATTTGACGTATATGCCTTGCCCTGTTAGAGGCGGTTGAAAATACTTGTTCGCATACGGAGCAAGGAAAGGTCTTGGAAAAAGCTGTAGACATGATTATCTGTAGAGAGTAGAGATGGGAAGAAGAGCAAAAGAAAATTAGGCTCAGTTGGTACAGTCTTCAGTAGATTCAGAACAAAATATTTTGATCAACATGAAACACATAGTTTGTTTTTTGTCGTTGGTTTTGTTGTTGTTTTTTTGTTTGTGTTTGTTTGTTGTTTTTTTTTTTGTTTTTTGTTTTGTTTTGTTGTTGTTGTTTTTTTCGCTTATGAAAATGATTTCATAAAATATTTGTTAGAAAGCTCCAAAGGATCTATTTAAGCATTGTTTGCTTTTATTGAAATTTGGACTTTTAAAGGTATTGTAATACTACATAATATTTTTGTGTGGATCTACACACATCCCAGAAATGTAAAACTGACCAAATTAGAGACTTTCTTTAATCTAACAAAAACTGAATGGACTTTAACAACAAAAAGCACTTATTTAGTAATTCGTGAAGAAGAAGAAGAAGAAGAAGAAGAAGAAGAAGAAGAAGAAGAAGAAGAAGAAGAAGAAGAAGAAGAAGAAGA
>JAOYNN010225096.1:0-10607 GCA_025770095.1 Goniobranchus kuniei
CTCTCTCTCTCTCTCTCTCTCTCTCTCTCTCTCTCTCTCTCTCTCTCTTGACCTTTACCTCTCTCCCTCTATCCCCTTCCCCCCTCTCTTCTCTCTGTATTTCTTGTTCTCCCTCCCTGTATGTCATGTCTTTCTGCTACCTTCATCCTTGGTCAACATCATTTGGAACATCAATAAAAAAATCAATCACGAAAATGTGATGGTATTTCTTCTTTATCAAATACACTGTTCTTGCCAGCTGACAGCACCATTGTTGACAAAATAATGTACAAGTCTATCTCTAACCCATATGGCATAGTGACCTGGGCGACCTTGGAAGGCTTGGGTTTGCATTTCCCCTGACCTGTAGTTACTGTAATCCCACATTTCAATTTCACTTTCTACAAAGTTTTCTCCTTCATGATGAATGATGGGCATTCTGTAGGGCAATGGTAGCAAGAACTGTCTTCACGGCCGTGTCAACCTTGGTCTCTATGGGTGTCTTTAACACTCGCCACTTAGAGAACAAAACACCAAATGCACATTCAATACAACGCTGTGCCCTGGAATGCCGGTAGTTAAAGATTCTTGTGTCATGCTTTAAACCTGTATTGATGGAAGTAATCAGATAAGGCCTCAATGGATAAGCAGCATCACCAATGAGAAAGAATGGAAGCTCATCATCTGAAGTTTGAAGTCGGGACGTTGCAGGGATATTAAAAGAGTCGGCTTCCAAAAGCCGTTTCATTTCAGATCTTGAAACGACAATCCTGTCTGACTCTTTCCCATAATCTCCAACCTCAACAGATATAAATCGTAGGGTAGGATCTGCAATGCCTTGAAGTACTATGGAAAAAAAAACTGTTTGTAGTTATACAAATTTGACGCTGAGTTTGGTGGAGCTCTTACTCGCACGTGTTTACCATCAATCGCACCAATAACGTTTGGAAAGTTGCATCTTTGGTTATATATTTCTGCTGTCTGTGTGCAGAATTCTGTAGTTGGTTCTTTAACATATAGGACTCAGTAGTTTCCAGATGACATCAACTGTTTCTTTCAGGATTGTCGACACTGTACTAGTACCAAGTCTGAATGAAAATGCCAGCGAGCGAAATGACGCCCCAGTTGATAGGTAACTGAAATAAACAACACTATACGTCACCATAAATGAATGAATGAGTGAAATGAATGAATAAAAAAGTATATCATATAGGCCCTATTCGTATGTACGTGTGTAAATGTATTATAATAATATATAATATAAATGTAATACCTGATTTATAAATTGTACGGATTGAACGGCGCAGTGACCGTGACATGCATACACGAGTATGTACATCAGCAAATTTGAATTTCATTCATAATCCATCCATATGATATAAAGTATTTATCCTTCCATCCACCGATCCATCCACCTATATTTCATTCATTAATATGGTTATCCGCCATCCCTCGATAACAATTATACATAATAATAAACACATTATTTATTGTGATGAATGCTTGCATTGCGTGTACTGTGTAAATAATGTTATACTGAAATTGTTATTGACTGAACTTCAGTTATTTCTCATAGATGAGGAATGCAAAAAGAGATTGAAGGCCCCGAAAGACAAGATGAGGGTGGTGTGCAACGCGCTGCCGAAAACCAAAAGTGGTCAGTCAGCCTTTGACAATGATGCAAACATAGCGCGTTGGCCATTTGATAAAACCATGCTTTTTATGAAAGAGCAATTTCATCGGTCGAGAAATGGACGGCAGCTTCCATTCTAGCGATGTCTCTCCTGTGTAAACATCACTGATATCCGATGACGAGAGGAGTGAATGTTCTGTGGCTTCACTTCAAGAACCTGTGGCCGTAGACATCATAGAACGTGAAACACCCACAAAAAGGCAAACCCCAAACAGCCTACACGAAACATCGAATAACTGAGAAATGTTTAAGTTAAGAAAAGGAAAAAATAGCGAACATTAGAAAAATGTTTGAGAAAACGTCAGATGATGAATGGACAAAATTCACAGGATCGTTGTGTTGCGATTTACGGAAAATTAATGATCCTTATCTTATTACGTGGGCCAAAACTGAGATGACTCGAGTTGTGAGTGATATAGTGATGCAACAATTATCAATGGACAGTGCTCAACAGGCATCGACATCATTTACAACTGAAGTCTACTTTACGGACGTTGGGTACTCATATCAATGTCAGGATACATGCAGGCATATTCCATAACTAAACAAACAGATGTTCACTTTTGAAATAAAAGCCTCTAACGTTTATCTTTCCTTTTCAAGTTCACTTTTGAAATAAAAGCCGTTTATCTTTCTTTTTCAAGTTCACTTTTAAAATAAAAGCCGTTTATCTTTCTTTTTCAAGTTCATTTTTGAAATAAAAGCTGTTTATCTTTCCTTTTCAAGTTTACTTTTGAAATAAAAGCCTCTAACGTTTACCTTTCATTTTCAAAATGTCTTCTTGTCTCACAGCTTGTTTAATTCATCTGTTTTCATGGGGCTCAAATCTTTCATTATTTCTTTTTATGTTATCAGTGAATTAAAATTACAAATTATAGGTCTAGACTTTCATGCCTTGAAAGCAAGTCTAAATTAAAAACATTATACACTTACCAAAGAGTCAACGTCATCCATTCCTCTGCTGATATTGGTCTTCTGAAGGAAGTTTCTGTCTTTGTTAAGGCTGGACATAGTATATTCAATAAGGCCGTGAATGTCCCCAGTAACATCCTATAATATGATCAATATCGCTCTTCATCGTCCAACAAGTGGGGAATTTATAGGATGAACCCAATGGTCTCTTTCTGACCCCAAAACAATATTTTGCTTTAAATAAGGAGACAGCCCAAGCAGTTCTAACAGGAGGAATTCTTTCCACGAAGCCATCTTCATCTACTTGAGTCAAACTGGGAGGAGAGAAATAAATGCTAGCGCGTAGCTGATACATTGAATACCGTGATTGCTTGCTCTGTTCACACATACGCATCGACTGAGCTTCATGCTAACAAGATATCTCACGTCATTGCAGCTTCAATGTGAACACTCATAACCTGTTGCTCAATGCTAAAACACTGATGCCCAAATGCTAGCATCATTGACGCTTATAGTCTGAACACGGCCTTAGAAGGCCTTTGTGAAGTAGTGATGTGACTTACAACCCATGACACTCCTCTCCATAAACACCCTCCTGTCTGCATTCTCTTCTTTACTCCACTTCAACAAACTCCATTGCTCTGAATAAGCGGCATTCCGAAACAGTTAAGTATTTCAGCACTATCCTGCCCTCCAATGGCAGACCGACGTATCTGACAAAAGCCAGTTTTCTATTTTGTTTATAAATTGACTACTAGAAACTGTATCCATCTGGTACAAATAGAAGTATATGGTTAAACACAACTTACTATGATTAATCATCATTCCAGCTAAAAGTAAAACCGGTTGGTAACTTTGAAGAGGCTTTTCATCAAAAGTTTTTAGCATTTATCTCAAAAACACCAAACGTGCCGATATGTCGGTCTACCATTGGGGGCAGTATTTTCCTTATTCTCATCTATCAATACATAATATTCAAATAATGATAATGGGAAAATGAATGTATTTAGCAAGTAATTAAGTCTGAGGATGAATTTAAAATATTAATTCAAAATAGCTTTAAATCTCATTTGCATGTAGTAACAAAACATAATAACATGAGTATGAAAACATAATCATTGATTGTTGACGCATGTTCATGAACAGAAATGGACCATTTTTTTATGACTCAAAAACACAAGATTTCAAAAGTGGAATACTTTTTACAATCTTTGTACAGCATTAAAGAAAAAAAGATTTTTTTAACTCCGTTAATTTTCTTTTTGCCTGGGACTTTTTCTTAAAATCACAGAATGTGATGTGGATAGGGCTCAGTCTCCTATTTTGTATCATTGAAGTTACAAACAGTCTTTCACATACATCATAAATATCTGCCATAACTATAGTCTTTTACAAATACTAGGACTTAGGACTGAATATGTCAGGGCCAGGACATCAGGGTGCCAGGTTTTAATAATATAATCTGTGAAATCTTAAAGAAGAATCTGAAAAAATTTGAACAAAATAAATTCAAATTATGGCCTTTTAAATAAGCAATGGGCCTAGCCAAAATTGAGGGAAAACTATGTAAATGAATTGAGAAAAGTGCATACAGGTGATGCGTCATTCAATATTATTTTGTTGACGAATGGAAGGTAAACCTCCTGAAATCCCACAGGCTTTTCAAAGTAGACTGAAATCCATTTTTTTTTTTATGTGAGGGGTTATAGGTGGAAAACATTGGAGATTCTATAAAATCTGGGAGTATTTAATGTATAGAAGATATGTAATGAATTATAAGGGTTTAGGCCTACACCAGCAATAGGTGATTATCATGTGTAATTTAGAATGTCTATTTTCAAGAAGATTTCTAGTAAATTATCAAGATATTTCTATGCATTTAATAATCAGGCCTCAACTAAGAGACTTTGTGCTGAGAAAAATTTCCCACAACAATGGAAGATGACAAAATCTTATAATACAGATCTTAATGATGAAGTACAACACAAGCCTTCCATTACTCAATGGGAGGTCAGAATAGGAGACATGACCTTTTAGGTCTCGTCTTTCATAACACAGAATTTAAACAATAAAGATTAACACGTACCTGTAATACAGGAAATAAAGAAGTACTATGGACTTAGGCTACTAGTGTTATTAAATCAAAGAGCACTGTACCATTTAAGTGCTCAGTGGAATGTGATCATATTTGGTACTGATCAACACACACATTTCCAATAGTTCTTTTCCTTACAGTGAGCTACATATATGGAGTTCTATGACTGACAAACTTGAACACTGTAAAAACTATCTCCTTTTGCTGCTTTTTGATCAAGAAATATTATGAAGTTTCACCAAAATCATCTTGGACTGATAAAAATCTGATGGTCATGGAATGCCTGCTTCAATGTAAATCAGCACAATGTCATGATTTGATTTTGTTTGTTATACCTTTTGTTTACAGTGTACATTAAATCTACCTAGTGCCAAAAAATTAAAGTCAAAACATTTTGACTAGAGACAACAACTATTAACAAACCACAAAAACAATATAAAATTGATCCAACCTGACATGGAACCCTCAGTCAGACTTTCAAAGTTACACCATACCAGCTTTCGGTGTCAACACTCAATCTTTAATCAACTATGTTAATTTGTCCTTGGCATGATTCTATAAGAGTCTTCTTCTTCTCTTCTACTTCTCCATTTTCTTCTTCTTTCTCCACACTACTGGCTAACAGATGACCTCCACAAACTTCTCCATGCTTTTCAATCTTGAGCTTTGTGCATACACGCGCTGCTGGTCTTTTCTTCCATCTCATATCTCCATCTCCATTTTGGTCCCCAATTAGCCTGCCTCCCTCTCAGTCTCAACGACTCAACTCATTTGTTTTCTTGACCATCTGTTCTTCATTTGGGTTAGATGTCCTGCTGAAACTATACAGCTTCAATTAAAACATGACCACTGATGTCATAGATCAAGTCAGTCAACATAACATAGAGAAGGAGAATTAAAGTGTAGTAAACGGCTACTATCCCTACTGTCATAATATCATTGATTGTTCATTGTAGATGTTTTATTATAAATGTATGTTTTTGCAATTGTAAAGCACTTTTAAACGTTATGTGAAAAGCACTATATGATGGGAGTGTATCATACTGGCTTGTTCTGGCACATAATCACAGTCTCCTTAGGTAAGGAACTTGACTACCTCACTTAATTCAACTCAGGTAAGGATAAGCAACTTGCATGAAAAATGCATTCAGACCACTCATATTTTTTTTGTTTCTGTCAGACAAGGGAAGAAAAGATGTCAATGCAAAGTGCCCTGATGAATGTTACATCCTATATAAATGCCATTTTTTTTACTAATTTTTTTCACAAAAATGATTCTTTTTTACTTTTTTACTGCCATTTCTAGATTTCCCCAAACCCTTATAAACTGTTGAAAGTCAGACCAGTTACAATGGATAATATGGAAAAATAGACTGATAAGGTGGGTGTACTTGCAAATGTGACAGATAAAACTAAGGGTCGTGGGGAAAGATAAGATAAGAACATTTTATTGATCCAACAGGAAATTTGCCTTGTTCACATCATTAATGATGCGTGTGACGAGTTCACAAGGTTAACACTGAAGCAGAGTAAGAAGTGGCTTACTATGATAAAATTTAAAGTTTTCTCAAGGTTTCTCAAGGTCCAAAATTTTTTTTTCAAGGTTTCAAAATGAAAGTAAAATATATTGTGTTCATACATTTTAGCCAACTTACGATACTCACAGCTTACAGATCTGGCGGTAATGGTGACCATTCTTGACATTTCTGGATCTATGTTAGCGCAATGATTTTTCAAGGTTTCTTGATAAAATTCAAGGCTTCTCAAGATTTTTCAAGTTCCTGATTTTTTTTCAAGGTTTTCTCAAGGTTACTTCTCATCCTGACCAAGTGATTGCTCAATGACATGCTTATCTCTTCTCAGACTCAACCTGAACACAGACATAGCCAAAACTTCCACAAATGTCACACAACAATGGCAGATCATGGTTAAAACAAAGATGAGGTTGTCAAGGACATAAATCATAATAAGAAGACAGTGGTCATAAAAACAATAGTGAGGACCACACAAGCCACAACGAATGATAACAACAACTACAATAAAAATAATGGGTAGTGATGATGATGCTAATGATGACTTTGATGATGATGGTGATGGTGGCTCATATAAAAAAATAGTTTAAGAAAGCAATACATTGTTTGTCTCTGTGCATGAACAATATGATATTCCTATTGTTAGTTTAAGTCTGCTTTTGTAGTAAACGTTTTGAGAAAGGCGTGAATGAATCCTTGTATCCCTCTAATCATGCTAGTAATGAAAATAGTCATTTGCTTCTTTGATAGTTGTTGCTTTGTTCATGATGTTACATGGGCATTCATGGAGTTCTTTAAGACAAGAGAGTTCTTGTAGTATTATCTTTGCAGGAAGAGAGAAGGAAATGGGTATTTCATTTCTTAAAAATTGCACTTCGATCCTGTGAGTTATCAGAAAACCACCAAAACAGCTTCCTCAGACTACAAATATTTTGATCCTTCTCACACCTTTGATAACACCAACTTGGTTAGGTTAATCCGGTCAACCCATGGGGAGCATTATGGGCCAACAAGGGGCCTCCTAGCCTCCTGGGGTCCAGGACAAGCCTGTTTCCTAATTTGCAGTACATGACCTAGCACTTCCATTTCATGTCCAGTATGATGTTGTAACAGCTTCTTTTTCAGATCTTTTCGTTTGTCTTCTCATCCCATTTAAACACCATTTTCAGTGACAAATATAAAGTGGTAATGGTCACAATCAAACTTTGAGAGTCATGTATGAGTTTGTAATCACACTAGGCTCCATAATTGAGCAATGAAAAACAATTCTGAAAATTAAGGATGTTGTTCAACTAATTTGGAACTGGAAAATAATGGTACCTTAGTTTCTGTAAAAGTTCACAACTGTTTCTAAATCCAACAACGCCAATTTTGTGATCACCATTTTAAAGTTAAGAAACCATGTGCTTACTTGCAAAGTGGAAATTGATCAAAACAAAACACATCCAAAGTTTCTTTGCTACCACTTAAAGCTAGAATCATTAACAAAAATGCCCTCCTCTGTTTCAAATGTATTCACAAGAGAGCCCCATCGTATTTACAAGATCACGTTCACTTAATTAACCCATCACGCTCATTAACATCTATCCACCAGTTTTTGTTGAAAATTCCCCGAATAGGTTCTGTCAGACTTGCTACAAGGTCTTTTACCCACACAGCTCCAGTGCTGTGCAATTCCCTTCCTCCTAACATACGTTTAATAGAATTAGAATCAAAATTCAGGGCAACTCTAAAAACCCACCTTTTCAAAATGTAAGTAGTGAATTAGTTTCAATCTTATGAATTTGATATCATATAATTTTTTGTTTGTTTGTTAATCTTTTTGCACATGTATTGTTTGTAGGTTGATGTTATGTTTGCGCCTAGAGCTGTATCACCCGGGAATGGGCGCTATATAAATGATCTTCATTTTTATTATTAGAAGATGCCATTACAATGTGATCCCCTTTTGTTACCAATGCAGTTGGATCTATTAGTAGTAGTACAAATAAGAGGCTGAAGCCAGTCATATCATTTTAGCCAGAGGGATCTATGGCCAACCTCCACTATGGCAAGCATTATGTATGCCTCTGCTGACTGAAATTCCTATTAATTCCAATATGAGCTTTCTTGCTTTCACATATAGAGTTACAGGAACAGCATTTTTAACAGTCTTATAATAACACTCCACTCAACACAGTTATTGATCTAAAAAAAAAAAAAAAAAGAAGAATTCTCTGAATCTCATAGTTATTTTCTTGGTTGAATCTTCAGAATCTCTGTAGCAAAAAAGCTTGGTGGTCATCCATGGCTGAATATAAAATATCAGTTAATATTTTTAAAAAACTCACAGTATAACAATCCTCAGAATCAACATCATTCACCACGGGGGTAATTGGTCAAATAAGGCATAACTTTTGAAGGAGAATCATACAGATACTTATAATACTCCAAGCATCCATACCAACACATAGTTCCTCTATTACTCACGAAACAATGAATCATCAAATCATCTAAAGGGTCCGTAAAAGTTTCCACAGTGAGAGAATCTCCCCATGCTGTTGGTTTGAAATGTACCATAGAAACGCGTCGCACAAAATGATCATGCAGCACATTGGCAAACTGTGGGTAAAAGTTTCTGTGGGCAGCTATGCTAATATTATCAATGAAGTAACGGGCATAGGAGGGATGTCTTGTTCGGCCGCTTGAATCAGTATCTTGAAGTGGTACAACCACGTGGTGAGAAAATGTTTTCCCAAGAAAATCTGGGGGGACAATAGGCCTATAATTGTCTGGCATATCAGGAAGTAGTGAAAGGAATTTCTCCCTCCACCATTTAGGAATTTTTTCACTCAATCCAGACTCCCGATGTACCAATTTGTTACAAGTTTTAAGCAAAATGGAAGCTCTCTGACGTCCACCAAATGTGGCGCTGCTGTGAATGGTAAACATGGTATCCATCATTCCCGTCAGTCTCAAGGAAACCTGTGGGTAAATGAATACAAAACATATGTCATAGTAAGATCCCTCGTTCAAATTAAGGATGAATTCTTAATCTGTATCACCCTACAAATAGTACAAAATAGATTTGCCCTTCAAAAACTTGGCAATTACTACTGATGATAAACAAAAGAAAGCAAGCATAGCAGATAGGTTTCAATGCAAACATGTGCAAAACAAAAAGTAGAACCATTGAACTCAAATACATACAATATCTTTTATATTGGTTGCATAAGTCAACAGGAGGGAGTACTGCCCCTAGATGACATTAAAATAAATTCAGAAAGCCATCAAAATTCATCATCCCCAAATCAAGGACAGATGTCATCTTTACTCATTTGTACCTTCTACTGTGAGGTTATGAAACTCTGCGAGGGAGAGATTTCAGAACAATGTGACTTGCTGAGGAAGCTTCATTAGCTTTCCCTGGAAGACGAAGACAAGGACATGAAAGTCAGGACCAAATGAATGGGGACAATTTTGTTATTGACAGCAGCAGCAGATCTCAAAACTGGTTAAGAGGCTGACAGATGATGTATGACCCTTGTACGAATGCAGGCCTTACAAAACTTACACTTATTTCAGTGTTTCCTCCCTAAGCTATTGAACTTAATTAAGTGGCAAAAAAAAAAAAATCAAATTGATAACTATATGAATAAGCGTCACAGTGAAAACCAGTTGATAACTTCTTTGTGATGAAGATGAAAAATTGTATGTTTATGATTAAATGAGCAATTCCATTACCAAATACTGTTACAGAGTCAAGAAGAATCTTCTGCTATTTCAGGTACAGTCTTGTCTTGGTTTTCATTATATCTTAGTGACTGTACACAGAGGGTGGTTGTTAAGAACATGTACTCAGATGAATTTAGTATGCTCTGTGGTGTCCCTCAGGGTTTTCACCCATACATTAAACCCATGACACATGTGATCAAAAGCCATGAAGTGTAGTACCATCCTTGAAAAGAGTCAGTTATATAATCTAAGGTCATCTGATGAACACTCACTCTAGCTTTTCCCGACAAAGAAACGAAAAAGATATGGTGAGCGTTCTTTGAATTTTCTGGCCCCAACATTTGGAACACTCTCCCAAGGGAGATCTGAGAGAAGTCTTTCCAATTTCAAAGCTGCACTCATTGTTCCTTAAAGCTTTTAATTCTTCATAATCATAAGTCTATTTGTTATCCATTTTAGCTTTTTGAGTGTATGAGTGTATAGTGTAAATGTGGATGGATAAGTGAATGTGAGTGTATCTTTGATAGACTTTCTCACTGTGTTGTAGTATTCGAGATATGTTTACAAGTAGAAGGTGCATTATAAACTCAATTTACTTTTATTATTATTATTATTATTATTATTATTATTATTATTATTATTATTATTATTATTGTTATATGTTTAGGTTACCTCTGTTCAC
>JAOYNN010225207.1:0-10606 GCA_025770095.1 Goniobranchus kuniei
ATGATGATGATGATGATGATGATGATGATGATGATGATGATGATGATGATGATGATGATGATGATGATGATGATGTCATATAATAATACAACTTATCTGTCAAAAAAAGAAACGTAATTGTGCCTTGTGACAACTTCGGAGAATGGCCTCCGAGTCGAAGGTCATCGCATCGCTGAAACATGTCACCTATTACTCGTTCGTCCTAGATTCCGTTGAGTATTTTGAATGGTACGATCAGATCTAGCCATCTTCCTTCTAAATTTCAATGTTGACAATTAAAAATTTTGCAGGGCATTTTCAAGTGACAAGATTTTTTTAAATTTTTGCTACCATTTTCGTCGCTGTTCGTTGGACGTTGTTTGTTTACTTACACCGACGTGCTTCTTTTAGTACGGTGCCTAAGCAATACTGGCCTTTTCCAAAACTGGCCAAACTAAAGATTTGAAAAGTAATTTGGATGAAACATGATAAATGATATAGAAGGGGTTCATCACTAGACAGCTAGATAATTTCAGCAAATCAATCTCTTAACAAGGAATATGATAAATTAAATGATATAGAAGGCATGTATTACTACAAAGCTAGATATTAGACTAATCAATCTCTTAACAAGGAATATGATAAAGTATATAGAAGGCGTTCATTACTAGAAAACTAGATAATTTTGGTAAATTCAATCTCTTGACAAGGAATATGATAAATGATATAGAAGGTGTTCATCACTAGACAGCTAAATAATTTAGGCAAATGAATCTCTTAACATGGAACATGATAAATGATATAGAAGGCGTTCATCACAAGACCGCTAGATAGTTTAGGCACATCAATCTCTTAACAAGGAACATGTAGATGATAATGAAGGGGTTCATCACGAGACAGGTAGATAATTTAAGCAAAACAACTGTTAACATGGAACATGATGTTTGGGCAGTCTGAAGGTACTTAGAAAAAGGTCCATTCACGACTTCTTGTTCATGAGTTCTAAGTGATCATCATCATCATCATGGCTCTTTTGCTTTATTTTTATTGTATCATGGTGATGCCTTACATTTCAATTTATGTCAATGAGGTTTCAAAGTTATAAAGAGGAGAAAAAGCAATCTTTTGGGACTATATAATTTGTACTTTGAAATGACCGTCTTATATTAATATGATATAATTCTAATATAACACAATATAATAATATAGTATATAATATATTATACTTTGTGGCTATATCATATGTACAAGTCTACGTTTATTTTGTTTATTTTGAATAAATAGCTTTATATTTTTATATGATGCACTGATTTTCTTTCTTTTTAATTGCCCTTCGGAAATCAATAAAGCCATTTGAATTTAATTGACTCTTGCCGATTACAATAGTATGACTGATCTGTTTGCATGTTCTTTTGATCAAAGTCCCGTCGTTGTTTTTTTTTTGTTTTGTTTTTTTTTTGTCCTGATAGACTGTTGTTACATCTAGTTTTATGTTCATCCGATGTCCAGAGTTTAATCTCTTTTCAATATCTTTACACAGTGGATGGATCTTTGGACATTGAAAAAAGAAGTGCTCAATAACATCTAAGGAATTGCCTTCATCACAAAAATTTGAACTTTTGATACCCATTTTATGTAGCAGAATGTTTCTAAATGTTGTTTAGGATTTTCCATTCTAACTTCCTTAGTCTTGTTTCTTGCGTACACTGAAAGCTATGTTTCCCGTGCTGTTAAGTTTTCTTTCCCAAAGTATATGCACATGTGATTTACTTGCGTGTGCTATAATATCCTTAAAAACTTTTCTGCCTATGTTCCCTCATGTTGTGCCAAAGAATCAAAACGCGTCGTTGTGACCTTCTGTCGGCTCTCTCTCCGTCATGAGTCTTCTTGGTATGGCTTTCTACAAGGTCATGTCTGTACTCCAAAAACGTTTAAGCATACTGGCCGGTTTTCATTGTAAAGTTCTCAAAGGATATCATTCTTCCTTGCGAGAAGACGTCTCTAACATATAATACACGCCGGTTAATGAGTGAATCGATCTTAAGATCATTTCCGCTGATTCTTATGTTATTATTGTTCATTAAAGGTTGATTGTATGTGTTAACTTCTTCGTTTCTTGTCTCCAGTTTGAAAAAAATATATCTGGAATGAGGAAACTTCCTTCCTGTTTTGTTTTGGTTTTTTTTGTGTTTTTCTCCAAGCTAATAAGTTTGCCTCTTGAATTTTACTCATGTCTACCATATGGAAACCACCTAGTTATGTGTGTTGTGCTGCACATAACTGTACGTTTAATTTTTTTCAAATCCTCTCTTAATGGAGAATCTCTTTTTCCATATTAATTTAAACAGAATTGAATTGTTCCTTTGGAGAACTTTTGGAGGTATATTGATGCTCTGAATGGTATGCCCCAATTGGCTAATGCACCAAGTTTTAAGTATTTGTATCTTGCCGATTTTCTTAATAGATTTGTGTAGTCCACAACTTCAATGCTTTTTCAATTGAATTTATTTTCCCTTCCCAAATTTTGCTTACTTCTCCATTTGACTGGTCATTTCTGGAAAAAAAAATCTCTAAAATCTTAGCCCAGTGAACAAACTGTATCCAATTGCAAGTTGGGATATGTGCAGGATTGTACCCGTCTTTGTTGAGGATCATTGTTTGAGGTTCTTTTTTCCCTTGAGTTCTAAACCCACACACTCACCAAATTGTTGAATTTTGCTTAGGATATTTTTCAGATCATAATGATCTGCAGCGAAGAATGTAGTGTCATCTGCATACTGCCAGATTGTTGTACTCAACTGTCCTTCATCTACCTAATCCCTTTAATCTGATTATCTTTTCTGATACTGCATTCCATAATTTCTACTGCTGTGATAAATATTAGGGGAGAACTTGGACATTCTTGCCAAACACCTCTTTCCATTTCAATATCCATTAATGATTGATGTTTTTGAACTTGCGAGATTCATGAGGAAGTTAATCTTTTGGTAAAATTCTCTCCGAATCCGAATTGCTCAAATGTTTTGTTAATGCACGTGACCGAGAAGGAGTCAAAAGCCTTTTTATAGTCTACTGCAAGCAAGATCCCCTGGGAGTTAGTGATTCTCACATACTCAATGATATAATCATTATCTCTCAAGACAACACTGATGGATCTACCTTTCATAAAGCCAGTCTTTAATATTTTCTTTACTGATTTGCACCAAGACCCCATGCAACTTATAGATAGGATAACTTACATGGTGTTATTACATTCAAGCTTAAAATTAATATTTTTGATTTTCTTAATACATTAAAAATTCATCAATGCCTTCGAATCCTGAGTTGCACAAGCACTCTATCATTCAATCTTTTAGAGAAAGAAATTATCGGTATTGGCGTGGCCCTTGAGTACGACTGCGATTAAATAATCTTACTCCATGGGCAGTAAAGATCGCCGGTGACTCTCGCTCATCGTAAGAAAAGAGAGCCACCGACCACTCCTTTCAGACATTTGTAAATATTTTGCCAAAGGGTGTAAAGGATCATTGCTAATTTTGATTATACTGCGGAGACAGCATTTCTCAAACAAGGGATCTAGAAAATCAATGCTGTCAGTGAACTTGGATGCTCTTTTAATCCCTATGTTTATTGCAAGTTTGTCAGACATACAGATGTTACCGCCCTAAACTGCTGAACAAAAGTTTATAATACTTTCGATGACAGATTTATGCACATTGTGCACAGGGTTGAGTCAATTCCAAAACAAGCAAGCTTGGACAGAAAATACAGGCTTTTGTTCAGGTTTGATCTTACAACTTCAATATGGTCTGACCATTTCAATTGATTATCAACAATTATATTGTGAAAAGTAACGGTGACAGTACGCCCCCTTGCAGAGCTCCGTATTTGTAATAATATCTTGGAAAAATGTGGAACCTATTCTAATAAATTGTTTCCTATTAGTCAAAAATTCTAAGTTCCAAGCACTGACAACACTGTTAATTTTGAGAGCATTTTTGGAATCAACAAATAAGGCTGCATGGTGTTGAATGCTGTAGAGAAGTCTATAAACAAAACTCTACAATAACTTTTTGGAAGGTTCAAATGTTTATAAATATTGCTTGTAAAGGTGAGAAGAGCATCACCTACGCTTTGTTTCGTCTGGTATGCAAATTGAAAACAATCAATCTGCGGTTGAAAAGAAACATTAATAATTTGTAAAACAAGTTTTTCTAAGCACTTCATCACAACAGATGTAAGCGCAACGGGCCTTAGGTTATTCACAGTTGAGATTTTGTTTTTCTTTGGTAAGGGAATAATGGATGATGTCTTCCATATGATTAGGATAGATTTTGAGCGGAATGATAAGTTGAATATATATGTATAAATGGAAGACAGCTCTTCAGCACACATTTTCAACATTTAGGATTTCAGTCCATCGGGTCCTGCAGCTTTTCTTTCATTCAGCTTGCCAAATACTGCATTTGTTTCATCCTCAGGTAGATGTATCTCACATTCATTTTTTTCGCGCTTCAAGGCTGGGTTTTTTATGTCATTTATAATGTCTGTCGATTCACAGCGACAATAAAACTTATTCAATTCATTTATGTCCATATCACTGGAGAGCTGAACTTTCTTGTCAGTCAGACCAACTATTTTCTTAAGACCTGCCCATGTATCCCTCATATTATTTGAGGGGACATAGTCCACAATTTTCTTTTTGTATTTATCTTGGTTTATCGATATTTCAGTTTTAAGCTTTTTTGTGTGTGGGTTTTTTTTAAGGTTTTGCGATATTTCCTTTGGAAACAATAGTATTCCTTTTTATTCAGCAAAGCTTTAAGACCTTTCCCTACCCAAGGTTTATTGTTGGCATAACTCACAATTTCTCTTTTCTCACACACATTGTCTTCACAAAATTTGATATATTCACACACACAATCATTCAGGTCATCTATATTTTCATTGTTCTCAATAAACACATTTCATTCAGTGCAATCGAAACACCCTCGCAGCTTGTCATATGCCCTTTCTTTCCAAAAACGCACACTTTTCCTAATTTGTTTAACAGATCTCGCGATAGGCTTGTAAACCGGCAAAAGTAAGAGCATATGATGATCAGACGCACCCATCGGAGCTTTAGAAAAACATCTGTAGGAATTTTTTAAATTACAATAGAACAAATTTAAAACTGAGTTTCCTCTTGCTGTACATTTCACAAATTGTTCAAATCCATCAATTCTAAGGTCATTGCAATGGTTTGAGTCACCGGTCACAACGATAACACTATCAGGTGAAGTGTTTAATTCTTTCTCAATGTTAGGGAGCAAAATATCCACTGCCGCTTTCTTGTCTCCGCTGGATAGTATATACACAGTAAACATCAACACCTTGGTGAACTACCGTGGTAGATAGTAAGGTCTCATGTTCATCACGACGAGTTCAATGTTCTTGTCACAATGGACACACTTGACCGACGCATTGCTGGGATGGCATCACCGACTGTTGACATATGCGCACACCCCCCTACTTTCTTCTCGATTCCTGACCGGTTCGCTCAAAAAAGTGTGTAGTTGTCAATTTCAAAACCTTTGCCTGGGATGTCGTTATTTAACCAGGTTTCTGTTAGTGTAATAATTGAAGCTGCAGAATAATCGTGTGAGTATTTACACAATGCCGTCAATTCATCTATCTTGTTCTTTAATGATCTTACATTTCCGCAGATATCTGATGGTAAAAACCGACGAAAACACCGTTTGTTGAAGTTTACTTTTGCTCCTCCCTTCCTGCCCCTCTTCCTAAGTTTTATGAAGGACAAAGTCTGCCTGTGGTGGTGGGCATGGCAAAGAAGATCGGAGGGCACAGAGAGTTACAGGGGAATGTTGGATGGCATGTTGTCGATAACCAAGGTTACTTATTTCCATGAAATTAAAACGATCACAAGCTGAGTAAAGTAAAATTAAAATTGAAGCACAAATGATTAAAAGGTTCACTGGATTCACAGTAAGGTGGCTCATTGCATATCAATGTAACACATTTTAAGAATATGGGAAAGTAATCCAACGTTGTGAGAGATTAATATCCACGTCTGCTCTTCAGCGCCAAAAAACAAATGTTTCTGTTATGGTGTCGTTTATCATATCGATGTATTTTTGGTGATTTAATAAGCTAGTGTTCGACTTATATGTCCTTTTCCTCTCTTGAAATTATAAAAGATAAATCTGCAATTATTGCCCCATGGTCATTGAAACCAATGTCCCTAATATCAGAGTTGGAGACACAAGAGGCATAATTTCTTCACCGATGAGCATGTAGTCTAATCTTCGTGGCATTCCACAACACCACGAATGGGCTTTTTCTTGTTTATGTTGTTCCCGCCAAACATCTCCAGATTCATGTCTTTTGGCATTTTATCAAGCAGACCGGTTGTTCTTTCATTATGAGGAGCAGCTGAGATAACATCCAAATTGCTGTCCATTATCATGTTGTAATCTCCATACATATTGTTTTAATAGATACATCTATGGCCGAGAGCTTTTCCAATTCATCTTTTAGTGTGTTTAGAAACACTACTTTTCCCTTCCATTGCAAGCTCCATAGATGTTTGCCATGTACGATTCATCTTCTCCTATTTTGATCTTGGCTATGGGTATTCTTTCGTCGGTTATGCACATGTCAATGTTCTCTTGCCGAATATTCCTTACAAGGAGAAGAATCAATCCCTTGCTTTGTTTCATCCCATGGATCATCTTCACAGTCCCTCCCCATTGGATTTTAAGATACTCTAAATAATTGATGACTAAGTATGTTTCTTGCAGTACGGCAATTGATGTTTTTTTTCCGTCTTAATTTTTTTCAGAATAGCTTTTCGTTTTCTTGGATTTTGTAAGAGAAAGCAATGTCAGAATCTCTAAACAAGCCATTAAGCCATTAATTGTTAGGAGGTTTTCCTTTCTTCGGTGGGTCTTTTTCCATCCTGGGTCGCTGTGGGACACTTTCCTCTGTGGTTGGAGAACCTTACTCGTCCTCCTGCTACTCAGTAATCTCGACTGGGACAAAAATCTATTCAGAGCAGTTGCTTCTTCCATACTCTGTCGGGAGATTCTCTCTGTACTCTTCGTCACCCCTCGACTCTCCAGGGATTTTGTCCTCTTTGCCTTTTCAGTTTTTGCCTCTCTTTTCTTTGCTTGTTTCTGGTTATTTGTATGGCCACCTGTGGGAGAGCCTGCAGACGAAGATGTTTCCTTTTCGTTGCTTGACGTGGAATCTTCGAGCATACCATCGCCTCTCACTATATCCGTTTGTTTTGGGAGGCAATCCCTTTGCATGTAGCCCTCTTTTTGACATGAATGGTAAATAATTACATCTTTTGGTTGCTCCTTGTGAAACAAAGTAGCCCTAAACGAACCCATTGTCAAGACTTTAGGGAGTGGTTTTTCAGGATCGTCCATCCATGTGAAGCGACGTCCGATTAGCCAATCGGTTAATTTCCCATCGGGATCTCCCATCCTCTCAAGGATCAATTTGGATCGAAGATTGACTCGAAGGGCTTCAATAGCTTTGAGGATGCAGTCATTTGAATAAGAGATGGGGACATTAACAATGGAAAGGCAGGTTGCTGGTATCTCCTCCCCGTGTCCATTTGGGACAACTAACGGATTCAGAGAGGATATAGGAATATTGCGCCCACTAATGGCCATCCACTCACTAGTAAGCGAACTCTTACTTCAGCAGAGTTTGGGTAAAAGCGCCACAGGCTGCAAATGCGTTGCGCTCCCAAGCACCGCATCTTTGCCGGCACAGATTTCAACAGCGGAGCAGATAGCAAACGTATCGCCGTTTGGCCCAATGTCTTGCACAAGAGCAAAGCCAGTTGGACATTATCGGGTTTTTCATCAGGGTTATTGACCTTTGCGTATGTGGCCATGCCTTCTGATGCGGCGAGGTATAATCATTATTGGTTTAAGGAAACAAAAAAGGTGAAGGTTCTGAAGAGACCCAGGCAACAATCAGCGTGATTTGAAAAAAGATACAGGGAATTTGAAAGTTGAAGTGTGACTGAAGAGATGATAAAGATACTGCTAAATCTGCAGGGTTGGCGAGCTATCACTTGCACTTTGGGGGGGGTTTATGGCATCCCCTTTTTCATGCAGTAGAGCCCCTGAGAAGGGTTACTTCATTGTTCGCCAAAAATCATAGAGTTATAGCCCTTTAAAGGTCATTAAGTGTACATTGCGGTATGTACGTTTTAAATTAATTATATATTTAAAACTATTACACATAATGTATTCAAATTTCATTACGCGTAGAAAATGTATAATTCTACCAATCAATACGCTTATTGAAAAGGGCGGATACATTTTGTATGCTTTGAAAAGCAAGGTGCGTAACTTTCATGAAATAAATTATGTAACGGGTGGACGAAAAAAACATCATTCATGAACTTTGAAGCCATGTACAATTCATTTTCTTCGAGATATTGTGCTTAAAATTTGACATAGTTAAGTTCAAATAATTTTATGTAAGTGTGTGACATTTCATTATAATCAACAGAAAACTCTAAAAGTTATAATAATCTAATGACACAATTCACATATTACGAATCTCCTTAATTTACACAAATCTCGTTCGCGATTATTTACGATCAGTTTTGTCATGAGTTCTTCGCGACTGCCAAGAACACAATCTGCTTCGTATCAGCAGACAAGTCTTGTACAACTATTATTAAAACATTTTCTAAAGCCTTGAATTGCGATGTACCTGAATGGTGTTATTGGACAGCAATTACTCATACAAAATCTGCAGTAATTTGGTACATGTTGAATCTAAACTTTGTTTAAGGCTTAAGTTGTAGTTAATCTTTCAGATCTACCATTCGAAATATAATTTAGATCTAGATCTATATCTTGATGAAATATTATTTGGAGAGAAATAAATGATCAAATTAATCTTGATTCGAAGAAAGGAAAGACCGTCTGTAGCCATTCACTAAAGACCAGTTAAAACCAAAACATCTCTGATTGCTAGGAAGAAATTATATGCACATTGGAAGTGATGCGTACTCATATAGATAAGGCTCTATACTATAGATCTATTTAAGTTTAGACAAAGATACTTGGGGCAGTTATAGCACAAAGCAGGGGCTCTACTGGTCATTTGAACTATAAACGTACATTTTGCAGTGCAGGCTTTGATGTTAACGATTTTGAAAACTCATTACATATTTCGTTGAAACTTAAAACAGTGAGTTGTTTACAGTCATAAAGGTCTACTTTAATTTAATTGATGTGTCTTTAATTAAAATTTCATTATGATCTATCCTGTCAAGTTTTAGATAATGAGAGTAAAAGTTCAGAACGTTCCCTCCTCATTCTATATGTTACTGGCTAAACGGAATGGTCCGTCACTTCAAAGGGAAAACAAATCGCGAAATTGTCAAATTGCCTCACATAATTGAATGAAAATTGCTATGGTGGCAAATCCTACATATAAAAGTATACGTTCCCAATCTTAATTAGGTGTCATAGATTACACCATGCAGTGGTTTCAACAACAAACATCAATTAGTTGTTAAGCAGAAGTCGGGTTTCAACGCACAATAGACCTCGATACATAAGCTAGTGTACTCTTTACGTGCAGGTAGACAAAGGAGAGGCAAACACACCGGCATGCCACCAAGGCAAAGCAAGAGCTTATCGCCTAAATATGACGAAGTTCAAAGATCGGCAAATCCCAATCATTTCCGTGGACATCGTGCGATGTGGCAGGCTGATGGTCAAAATGTACTAGTGAGGGTCGATTTAGGCCATGCTTTTTAACAGTCTGGAGAAGATGGGCCAATATTTTTTGAGGGTCTTGACCATGAAGATTCTTTTTTGCTAAAAGATAACACCTTGGATGCAATTTTGACCACACTTAACTATTCAACACTGACAAAAAATTGGTTCAAGGAAATACCGTGGAATTGGAACGATTCGTTGGGAACTGTGCAGTTCCGTTTAAGCGGCGAGCATTGAATTGCTGTTTGAGGTTGATAAAACTTCAGTACATGTAGCAATCACAGTGGTAGCCATGCCTACTTTTGTTTATAATGGGAGGAAGTGAAAAAAGCAAAAATCACGAAAAATAAAGGGAAGAAACAAGGCATGCTCTTGATTTAAAAAAAAAATCTAAACAAAATGGCTGTCATAGTAAGGAGAATAACTCTAACATTAATTTTTAAGTATCAAGTGATCGGTCTTATCAACCTAGATTTTGTTCCCTTGTCCTGGAAACAAAATTTATGACCAATAATACATGGTTATATTTATATTAGAGAAAGTTTTGGTAATTTTGTTATAATTTCGAGATAAAAGTAAAAGCATTTGAAACAAATGTTTTTTACTACATAAAACATTGCATTTTTTAAAACTTGAAATAGAATAATCTTTTAGTGCACAATTCACTTTTGTTTGTCAATCTGATCATAACCCGTACCTTTTTGACCAAAAAGAACGTTTTTTGTTTTGTTTTGTTTAAATGCACCTCCAGACACGCTAACATTGGCGAACAAGTGGATTTGAACTCTCAGGGTATCCAACTATCAGAAAATAACGTTTTTATAAATTCCCCATTGTGGGTTGGGGGGGGGGGGGGGGTCCCCCAA
>JAOYNN010225318.1:0-10606 GCA_025770095.1 Goniobranchus kuniei
ATTGAGAGGAATAAAGCTGGATTATTAAAATCTGCTTCCTTTACTTGAAGGCACAAAACTCTCACTGTAGGTGAAAGAGGTCGTAAAACTAAGCCAGACCTGTCTTTAATTCTGACAATAATAGCTTAATGATAATAATTACAACGACGACAACAAACGTAAAATGAGATTTTTAGTTCTGTGTCCATGATTAACATTTCTGTTTTTTTATTTAATCGGTATATTTCATGAATTAACGTTATCAAGTAAGCTGTTCCTACTCTTTCTCTACAGCGGAAGTAGAAGTAGAATCCAATTAGTTAGGCGCGTCTCATAACTTCACGATAGGTCGTGATTTATGTGAAAACTTCATTACACAACTACAATCTTTCTGCTTGTACAAACATAATTTCCTGGAAATTACATTGGTTTTGAAACTTGAGAAGAATTTGATACATTTTATCTGTTTCGTGTTAATCTTTTACATTTGAGAAAACATGCTTCAATAATTTCAATTTGTTTTTGCGCCTTTTTTCTCTACCGAAATCTGACCATTTAGCGATTGCTCCTAATGTTTCGACAACTTCAACTACGCAAATACTCGAACTGAAAATACAACGACAATGAAAGATAATGGTAGAGAGGAATTTCATCCGGCTACCGAGGCTGTTGACTTTGATTTTGAACATAGATCATAATTATTTCATAAGCTTAATGTACATGTAGTTTAGGCATAGACAATGGTTATAGCGGAGATGAACTGGATGTTTAAGACAAAGATTTGTATGGAAATGGGATAGGAAAATAGACAACTAAAAACAAACATACAAACAAACAATCCAGTTACAATATTTAATTTGCGATTGTTTTCATCGAATGACAGCACCATCACTACATTATCTGATGGTTGAAACACGCGGAAGTCGTTTGTTTCAGGGAAGTGGGGTGGGGGTCATAATTTGTACATTCTCTCACATAGCCTTCTTTTTTCACAAAACAACGCACTTGTATCACCAAATCAGTCAAGACAATAGGACATCCTCGGGTCTGAATTTCCGATCATTTAGGGACCAACTTAATGTGATTAGAAAGTCAGAAACAGTGATAATGTGACAATATAACGAAAATTTCATGTTATCGAGATGTTAAAAATGGCCACCATGATCTCATGAGCAAATTCTTTGAATATCTAATGATTGAAATGGATTATGCATGTATTTGTTTAACTCACTTTTATATTTGACCCAACCTAACTTGGATATTTGTTTACTTACAACATGAATTTAATTTCTGCCTGAAAGTACATGCACATGTGTATTTTTCATTTTTCATGTTAGTTTCTCAAAACCTTTGGCAATAAAAATCAATGAGGGCCCAAAAGAGAGTGGATTAATGGTAAAAAATATCCATGGATTGTGGGGATCATCCCATTCTGACCTCCAAATGGATGTGTCTCTAATTCAAATGAACAAACAATACTTTTGGAGAATCCCAGGTACCGATTTCTTCGAAACAAAAACTTTTTGGTGCCAGCCAGCCACAATGCTCAGCATGAACTTTTACACCCACAAGAAGATTGAACTCGTGGATTCATGAAATCATGAAAGTTAGTGATGCCTCATCGAGATTCACCAGCTGCTCTGTGTCTACACAGTAATAAGATACAGAGGACAGGTATTCCAGCATGGTGGCGTTTTACTCTCACTTCATCTAATTTTGAGCCCTATTTTGAGACACTTCTTTTGGCTGGGTATCGAGAGGCAGAATCAGAAATACGGAGAGCTGTTAAATCGCATTGTGACCAGACATATGATTTTCAGCTTATAGGGCATGAAGTTTTCGCGGATAACATCATCATCATCATCATCATCATCATCATTGTCATCATCATCATCATCATCATCAACAGGTGTCTCGCTGTTAAGCGTTGATGATCATGTCCTTCGACACTCTCGATCAGAGATTGCTCTTATCGTGTTGTTAGCATTCTCTACCCTCATCCACTTTGCCATCCCGTTTACCATTAAATGCTTAA
Source organism: Goniobranchus kuniei (assembly GCA_025770095.1). Classification (NCBI taxonomy): domain Eukaryota; kingdom Metazoa; phylum Mollusca; class Gastropoda; order Nudibranchia; family Chromodorididae; genus Goniobranchus; species Goniobranchus kuniei. The sequence continues at coordinate 2,015 of JAOYNN010225318.1, forward strand.
AAACATTCTCATTGACGTCCTCCATTCCTCTTTCCATTCAGTTTTCCTGTTCTAACAAAATGTTCCATGTTCTCTATATTCATCATATGGCTCTTTATTGAAGAAATGAGTAGACTCTTGGGGTTTTATCAAATAATAGAAATAAACACAGATTTTAGAGGAACCCCTGTAGGAACAGAGACAAGACAGCGCAAAGGCAAGAACACAAGAAAAACATCTGCCCCAGTCGGAATCGAAGGTGGGGCCTCCATGTCGGTACCCATCGCCTTGCCATAAAAGGATAACGCAAGACCACCCGACCATATCACCCCAACAACAACAAAAAGTTGAGGCTTTATAATCGGGTCATTCCATCGATGTCCCAACAGGACTTGCGGTTGTTATACCCAGCCATTCGCTCCTTTGGTTTGCAAGAGTTACACAGAGATTTACTTTCGCTTTTTCAAACCTTTGCTTCAGTTAAGGACTTACAAACATGAACACTGACGCACAACTACATCACACCATGAAGGTTGCCTCAGTACAGATCTAGACATAAACAGATCTGGTAGAGAAGAAATAACTGTTTATTGACTTAAGTCTTCTTTTTTCTGCCTGTATTGAAATATTTTCATTCGTTTCTTTCTTCGTCCAAGGCACGTTGAGTATTCTTCTTAAGTACCACATCTCCGCTGCTTTTATTTTCTCTGTAATCCTTTTGTTTATAGTCCAAGATTCGCTTCCATACAAGAGGATAAGAACAAAGTAGCACCGAAGGACTCTTATTCTTGATTTATTGAAAGTTTCTTATCCGTCAGAATTGTTTTCAACCTTTGAAATCGGAATTTTACCTGTTTGATTCTTGACGTTTTTCCGTATTTATTCCATCCGACGTCAACATTATGCCCAGAGTATTTAAATTTGTGAGCTTGTCGCAGTTGTTTATTTTGTATTTTTATTTTGCATGTTGGTATTTAAGGTTTTTGTTTATGACCATAACCTCTGTCTTCTTGTTATTGCATTCTTCTAGTCCTTTTATTTTGCTTTCTTTTTCTACTATGTCCTTGAGGGGTTGTAAATGTTCTTCACTTTCTGCTATTAAGACTGCATCATTAGCGAATGCTATGTTGTTTTTGCCATGGCCATACCTCGTTCGTTTTTAATTTTCCTTATTATCATTGAACTGTATAGCGAGAATATGCCTGGCGACCACGCACAGCCTTGTTTCACTCCGAAATTTGCCCGCTTCTTTATTTGATCTTTATGGCTGCTGTTTGATTCCGGTGCAGTTCGTCCTACATTCTTAGCAATGATGCTACTTAGAAATATTATACATGTCCGTCACTCCGGTAGCCATAACCATTACTTGAGAATAATTTCTGTGGACTTTCCGAGTGCATTTAACATGACCCAGCCCCATGACTTGAATAAGAAACTTCCCGATATAGGCATCAATAAATATAGGCATCAATAAACAACCTATTCTTTAAACGGTTGATTTCTTGCTTATCGCTTTTATATAAGATTGGTGTACATTTTTATTCAATTTTGTCAATCGCACGAATTGTTTTGTCAAGACTATCTAGTACAAATGAGTGAGCAGCGCCACCAAATTCCCCTTTGAAATAATCTCTGTTAGATACTTTATTCAACTTCAGACACCTTTTTAATAAATGATAGGAAGAACGAGTGGAGAATAAACTCCAATAGGAAGACGGGCAAAACGATACAGAGAAGGACACGTAATTCTTGTACCAGGTTGGATTCAAAGCTGGGACGTCTGCGTGGGCAACTTCACCTTGAGAAAGGCCAAACATTTTTGCATTTAAAAAAAGAACGACCTTCTTTCAAGAAATAGAAGGCAATCGATGCCCTCATCCGACTCGCAATTGCTTTTCATTAATCCCTTTATTGCACAAGAGATACACAATCCCACTTTGGTCTTCAACCCATCGTATAAGTTGTGGACTAGCAAACATTGAAAACTAATGCATATCGAATTAATCTATTTGAGGTTCCCTCGGTGAATTTTTAGACTCAATGGTTCTACTATTAAATTGAATAAACAAGTCGAGATGTGGTTTAGTTAAAGAAATAAACGGAAAGTGATGAATGAACGTACAAAAGAACACGGAGAAGACAGTGTGAAGGAACGAATCATGGGCCAAAAAAAATGGGTCAATTTTGTAAACAATTTTATGAAAGATCAAAATCCAGTCCTCTTCGCACGATTCATTACGGATTCCATGACTCGGCTCCTACATTTAAGTAGTAATGTCTGGATTGGCAAAAGTACTGTTGAATGATTGGTAGTAGTAATATCTGGATTGGCAAAAGTAATGTCTGAATGATTGGTAGTAGTAATGTCTGGATTGGCAAAAGTAGTGTCTCAATGATTGGTAGTAGTAATGTCTGTATTCGCAAAAGTAGTGTCTGAATGATTGGTAGTAACAATGTAGGGATTGGCAAAGGTAATGTATGAATGATTGGTAGTAGAAATGTCTGGATTGGCAAAAGTCATGTGTGAATGATTGGTAGTAATAATGTCTAGATTGGCTAAACTAATGTCTGAATGATTGGTAGTAGTAATGTCTAGATTGGCTAAAGTAATGTCTGAATGATTGGTAGTAATAATGTCTAGATTGGCTAAAGTAATGTCTGAATGATTGGTAGTAGTAATGTCTCAATTGGAAAAAGTAACGTCTGAATGATAGGTTGTAGTAATATCTGGATTGGCAAAGGTAATGTCTGATTTATTTGTAGTAGTAATATCTGGATTGGCAAGAGTAATGTCTGAATGACTGGTAGTGGTAATATCTTAATTGCGAAAAGTAACGTCTGAATGATTGGCAGTAGTAATGTCTGGATTGACAAAAGTAATGTCTGAATGATTGGTAGTAATAATGTTCGTATTGGCAAAAGTATCGTCTGAATGATTGGTAGTAATAATGTATGGATTGGCAAAACGGATGTCTTGATGATTGGTAGTAATAATGTCTGGATTGTCAAAAGTGATGTCTGAATGATTGGTAGTAGTAATGTCTGGTTTGGCAATAGTAATGTCTGAATGATTGGTAGTGGTAATGTCTTAATTGCCAAAAGTAACGTCTGAATGATTGGTAATAGTAATGTCTGGATTGACAATAGCAATGTCTGAATGATTGGTAGTAATAATGTTCGTATTGGCAAAAGTATTGTCTGTATGATTGGTAGTAATAATGTCTGGATTTCCAAAAGTAGTGTCAAAATGGTTGGTATAAGTAATGTATGGATTTGCAATTGTAATGCCTGAATAATTGGTAGTAGTAATGACTGGAGTGGCAACAGTAATGTCTGAATGCTTTGTAATGATAATGTCTGGATTGGCAAAAGTAATGTCTGAATGATTGGTATTAGTAATGTCTGGATTGCCAAAGTAATGTCTGAATGATTGGTTGTAGTAATGTCTGTATTGGCAAAGATAATGTCTGGATGATTGGTAGTATTAATGTCTGGATTGGCAAAAGGGATGTCTGAATGATTGGTAGTAGTAATGTCTGGATTGGCAAAGTAATGTCTGGATGATTGGTAGTAGTAATGTTTGGATTGGCAAAAGTAATGTCTGAATGATTGGTAGTAGTAATGTCTGGATTGGCAAAAGTAATGCCTGGATGATTGGTAGTAGTAATGTGTGGATTGGCAAAAGTAATGTCTGAATGATTGGTAGTAGTAATGTCTCAATTGGGAAAACTAATGTCTGGAAGATTGGTAGTACTAATGTCTGGATTGGCAAAAGTAATGTCTGAATGATTGGTAGTAGTATTGTCTCAATTGGAAAAGTAATGCCTGGAAGATTGGTAGTAGTAATGTCTGGATTGACAAAATTAATGTCTGAATGATTGGTAGTAGTAATGTCTGGATTGGCAAAGATAATGTCTGGATGATTGGTGGTAGTAATGTCTGGATTGAAAAAATTAATGTCTGGATGATTGTGTAGTAGCAATGTTTGGATTGGAAAAAGTAATGTCTGGATGATTGGTAGTAGTAATGTCTAGATTGGCAAAAGTAAAGTCTAGATTATTGGTAGAGGTAATGTCTGGATTAGGAAGAGTAATGGTTGAATGATTGGTAGTAGTAATGTCTTAATTGGCAAAAAGCAAAGTTTGAATGCTTGGAGGTAGTAATGTCTGGGTTGGCAAAAGTAATGTCTGAATGATTAGTAGTAGTAATGTCTGGATTGGCAAAAGTAATGCCCAGTTGATTGGTAGTAGTAATGTCTGGATTGGCAAAAGTAATGTCTGGATGATTGGTAGTTGTAATGTCTGGATTGGCAAAACGGATGTCTTGATGAATGGTAGTAGTAATGTGTGGATTGGCAAAAGTAATGTCTGAATGATTGGTAGTAGTAATGTCTGGATTGGCAAAAGTAATGTCTGAATTATTGGTAGTAGTAATGTGTCAATTGGGAAAACTAATGTCTGGAAGATTGGTAGTAGTAATGTCTAGATTTGCAAAAGTAAAGTCTGGATGATTGGTAGAGGTAATGTCTGGATTAGCAAGAGTAATGGCTGAATGATTTGTAGTAGTAATGTCTTAATTGGCAAAATATAAAGTCTTAATGATTGGTAGTAGTAATGTCTGGATTGGCAAAAGTGATGTCTGAATGATTGGTTGTAGTAATGTCTGGATTGACAAAAGTAATGTCTGGATGATTGGTAGTAGTAATGTCTGGATTGGCAAAACGGATGTCTTGATGAATGGTAGCAGTAATGTCTGGATTGGGAAAAGTAATGTGTGGATGATTGATAGTAGTAACGTCTTGATTGGCAATCGTAATGTCTCTACGATTTGTAGTAGTAATGTCTGGATGATTGTCTGTAGTAATTTTTGGAGTGGCAATAGTAATGTCTGGTATATTAGTAATTGTAATGATTGGATGATATACATCAGCAATGTGTAGACGATTGTAGTAGTAATGTCTGCATTAGCAATAATAATGTCTGGAGTAGCCATAGTAATGCTTGGAGTGGCGAAAGTAATGGTTTTATTGGCAGTATGTACGTCTAGATTCGCGATGACATTTGCCTGGATTAGTGATAGGAATGTCTGGACTGACCATATTAATGTCTTGATAATTGGGAAGATGATAGGCGGTAATAAGGTCTGCATTGGCAATAGTGATATCTGGATTGGCAATACTAATATCTGGAGTGGCGACAGTAATGTCTAGATTGGCAACAGTAATGTCTGAAGTGGTAATGTGGTAATACTAATGTCTACAGTGGCGATATTACTGTCGTGGTTGGGGATCGAAATGTCTGGGGTGGCTGTACATGTATGAAGTGGCGATAGTGATATCTGGAGTTGCAATTTCACTGTTTGGAATTGCAATACTAATGTATGAAGTGGCAGTAGAAGTGTCTGAAATAAATTTTGAAGTGGTGATAGCTATGTTTAGGGAACCGAGAGTAATGTCTGAATTGGCGAAGGTAAATGTCTAGAGTGGCGATATGTATGGTTGAGATGGAGACAGACATGTCTGTAGTGGCGGTAGTTTTGTCTGGACCGGCGATATCAATGCCTAGAGAGGCAATACTAAAGTAGCACGCTATGATAGCAATGTCTGAAGTAAAGTCTCAAGTGCCGATAGTAATGTTAGGAGTGACGATAGCAAATTCTGGAGTGGCGATAATAATGTATGGGATGGCGATAGTGAAGTCCGTAGTGAAGATAATAATGCCTGGAGTGAATATTGGTGGAGTGACGATAATAATGTCTGAACAGATGATATTGACGTTTGGACTATCTGGAGCAGCACTCTAAGGATTTACCATGGATACGTATGGTTGTGGATTTATTAAACATGTGAAAAACTAATGGATTTAATAAGGAATAATGATTTATATTTAAAGAGACTAAAAAATTGTTGTGGGGATGACAGCAATCTCTTTTAGGTGGTATTTAGTATCAAGATATCCATAAGGTAGAAGTAACAGAGGCTCTTAAACGGAGGAATCTAATCTAATTAGGACAAAGAAAATGCCTAGATAGGGAAAAGTGGAGAAGGACCATCAGTATAGTATGTAATTCCTACCCAGACATCAAGAGAAAGGGTGGATATAAGAAGAAAGAAAAACTCCTTAATTGATATGAAATGTAACTGGTAAGTGATTAAGGCATCGATCTGGGATGGGGAGCTCATGGGTTCGATTCCCGCCTGCGATGATTTGTGGTTTTTCCTTAAACAAACAAATTTTTTTACTCTAATTGCTTCAATCGACACAGGACTTACACGAATGCCTAGCAATAGGCTGGTGTTATTACACTGAATTTTGGTTCACCTTACTGTATACTGCCCAGAGGGTAGGTCTACAAGGGAAATAACGTACTGTAAAGCGCTTTGAGACTGTTCTTAGAACGGTCGATATAATTCAATCTAAATCTAAATCTAAATAGAAATGCATCGTACATAACTCAGCACTCTGATGCACAATTTTCCGTACTTGCACTTTTAACAGAAATGTAAATACAGTGTGATCCGTTTAGCACGCAACCAATGGGAAATATGGAAACAGAAATGTAAATACAATGTGATCCGTTTAGCACGCAACCCATGGGAAATATGGAAACAGAAATGTCAATACAGTGTGATCCGTTTAGCACGCAACCCATCGGACATATGGAAACAGAAATGTAAATACAGTGTGATCCGTTTAGCACGCAACCCATGGGACATATGGAAACAGAAATGTAAATACAGTGTGATCCGTTTAGCATGCAACCCATGGGAAATATGGAAACAGAAATGTAAATACAGTGTGATCCTTTTAGCACGCAACCCATGGGACATATGGAAACAGAAATGTAAATATAATGTGATCCGTTTAGCACGCAACCCATGGGACATATGGAAACAGAAATGTAAATACAGTGTGATTCGTTTAGCACGCAACCCATGGGACATATGGACACAGAAATGTAAATACAATGTGATCCGTTTAGCACGCAACCCATGGGACATATGGAAAATCCAATTATTGCCTTAAATCGTTGTAGTCGGTGTTGAAAGTGTGCGCCATGCAGACGTTCGACATGAGGCCATAATCTCATACGATGAGATTTTGGTGTGTATTGAAGCCAATTGAATGGGCCAAAGAGCTCCCATGGTTTGCGTTTTTCGTGGATCACCCTGTAGAAGGAGGCAAATAAAAAAAGAAAATCAACGCCTTTTTGCAGGGATCTGGTTGTAGCCATGTGCGGCGTGGTGTATAATGATGCACATAGGCCTGTTGTCTTCTGGAATGCACACATCTATTCCACATATCGATCTGGTAATTGAAATCAGGTTGTGTAGGCCCTATTGGGATGATTTCGCGTTTGGGATTTTCATGATTAAAATACTGTATCGGAGAATGACACATTTTAAAAAGTCTACTCATTTTTAGATACCGAGTGCAAAGGGAGTATCTTGTACAAAGAAAAAATGTATTCACACCGGTGGTCTATTAGTTTCTGACAACGAATAATGTAAGTAAAACAGAAAAGAATAACAATTTGATTGAAACACAATGTTTAATAGACACAAAATAAATACGATACAAAGACTACTGTGCATTAGGCACAGGGGTAAGAACAGGCACAACGAGTGCTGTATATTAGGCACAAAATAAGCATGAATAAATTCTTATTAGTATACTTATACATATATTTCCTCACCCCATCCCGTTGTACCAGCAACCCAAACGTTGGATTTACAATGCCAATTGCCCTAATGAGTAAAAGATAAAGATTGCGCTTATATAGCTCTTTTCACCATTCTACGAACAATCTCAAAGCGCTTTACATTACTTTATCCCCTAGCAGGCATACCCCTGGGGAGAATACAGTAAAGTGCAGCTCATTTTGTGCAACAATACCAGCCTATTGCTAAGTACTCATTTAACACCTGAGTCGAGTGAAGCAATCAGAGTAAATTTTCTTGCTTAAGGAAAAAAACACAAGTAGTTGCTGGCGGGAATTGAACCCGGGACCTTAGAGTCCCAAGCCGACGCCTTTACCATTGAGCCATCTGTGCATTCTATGCAGTGCAGGCTTATGTAAGCACTGTATTGTACAATAACGTATATTATTATGGTATATTGCAGGAAATTTGAATCTAGATTCTAGATCAATCTGATCCAGATTAAGATCTAACGCCTGCTTTCATAGATCTAATTGCTCAATGCCCATCATTCGAGAGCAAGTGTACTCTGCAATGCACGATTTGAGTCATTGGCATACAAGCTGGGATGAGATAGATGGAACTGTGCTACATTCCTTGAAGCGAAAAGGTGGTAGAACGTGGTGTATGCAAATAATAAAGATGACACTCATACGGCACACGTTCCACGGCGTAGCCATGCTCACGGCGCTTTACAATGACATTTTACTACGCTGATCAACAGCAACACAGAACATTTAGAACAAGACTTGCAGCCTGTTAGGCGCGAATACATTTTTCCAGACAGAGACAGCGCTGTCTTAACGGCCAGGTACTCATTCACACCTGAGTAGAGTGATCAACGGCAACCAACCACTACACTATACACTGTTATCTCAACAATTCTCTCTTCACTGACCTCCAAACAATGAAGG